>ML100898.1:0-31868 GCA_003697995.1 Taxidea taxus jeffersonii | reverse complement strand
TCTTCACATGAGGAGTCTGCCTTGCTTCAACCACCTTAATGCCCTCATTTCCTGTTCAAAAACCTTTACTGGCTCTCTGCAAAACAAATTTGAAATTCCTTGGCCTGGCAGATATTTGGCACCAACCAATGTTTCCCAATGTATCATCCCTAGTCCTCAACCACAGGTAAAAATCTTCCCCACTTGAGCTATACTAGAGCTTCCTAGAGCAATGTCTATTCTACCAGCCTCAAGTATTTGTCTGTGAGTTGTAGGTTATAAGGAAATTTATTTTATCTACATTTTTTTCTTGCCTTTGTTCTCCACATCATTCCCCCTAAACAATTTTGACCCTTAAATCTTTAAGGTTCTTGAAGGTGGAAGGTCTTATCTTTTGTACCTTGTTCCTGCTAAATAGGGGCAAAGAGATGTCCCTATCTGTGAGTCAACACTGGTAGGTTGGAGAATTTATATAGAGGAGTTACCAAAGGCAGAGGCAGCCAGTCCAAGGTAGACAATCTTCTGTATTTTTTTTAAACTAGGGAACATGTGGGGCACCTGGGTGGCTCAGTTGGTTAAACATCTGCCTTCAGCTTAGGTCATGATCCCAGGGTCCTGGGATTGAGCCCCTCCTTAGACTCCCTGCTCAACAGGGAGCCTGCTTCTCCCTCTCCCTCTGCTGCTCCCCTCTGCTCCTTCAAGGGTTCTCTCTCAAACAAAATCTTCTAAAAAATTAAAATAAACTAGGAAACATGTATAACTTTCAAATTAACTCCTCCTTTGTGGATGACCACATGTACAAAGAGCAGTCTAATGGCAGTTACAACATTTTTTTAAAAATGAGTCATCTAGGGGCGCCTGGGTGGCTCAGTTGGTTAAATGTCCCACTTGTGATTTCAACTCAGGTCATGATCTCAGAGTGAGATCGAACTCCACATCGGGGTCCATGCTAGACATGGAGATTCTCTCACCCTCTGCCTTCCCCCCACTCTTGCATGCTCTCTCTCTTTTTCTCTGAAATCAATCAATCAATAAATCAATCTTTAAAAAATGAGCAGTCTACCATTAGAGCAAATAATAGAAATTTTAAATGTTAGAGCTGTGCATGGAAGAGAAAAGAATTAGTGAGTTTTGGGAAGTCTAATAGGGAGATATTTTATGGCTTAATTTCTGTATAACAACAGATAAATGCCTTCCTAACTTAGTATTTCCTAATTTAAATTCTTCTTTCATCTATGTGTTCAACATTCCTGTTTATTCAAGGATAAAATTACCCAAAGGCGTAATCGATCCTTCCAAGAAGTAAAAAGAGACAGTAAAACTTTTTCCCCAAGGTACAAGATTGTAATAAGAAAAGCCTCTCAGATGTCCAATAAAAAGAAGCAACTCCTCCTCCATAGTGACTTGAATGAAAATGTACTCTTTAAGTAAAGTGCTCAGTCCTCATAACAGAGGGTGGACACTGACAACTGTCTAGGCGTCACATATCAACTCCCTCCCTTCTGTCAGAGCAAAGAGATCTAGCCTTCTGTGGGAGATTTTAAGTTGTGTGACATAAATCTCTTGGGGCCATGATCTTCTCATTTTTATATACCAAGCTGCTAAAATAATATAGCAAATAGTAGCTTCTTAGTAAGCATGAGTTCAACGAATGACATTTACTCAAATAGTATATACACTTGTAGAAATCAACAGAGCAACATTGCTCTGATAAGTAAGGAAGTAACAGTTTCTGTAATCAGTAGATGGCCACTTTTAGTTTTAAAATTATATTTAAAATATAAACGATAAAGACCACTTTGACAAAATTACTCCGAATCCAGTTTGGCTTTATATAAGCCCAGGAATCATCTCCTGAGTTACTCAAGTGATGTTGCACCTTAAGGAAAAGGATAGAGGTGAGACGGTCATAAGATCCTAAGAGTAGAGAATCCCCAATTCTGTCCTACTTCTTTCAGGCCAGGAGAGAGTTGTGCATATATCTTGGTACAGTCTAGTTTCTAATAGTGACTGATCAGAAAAACAATGTTTTTCTTTCCAAGAGCACAGATTCATCCTTGCAGTATTTCTAAAATACCTCATCTGTGTCTCATCAGCTCACCACTTTGTCAAGATGAGAAGAGAGTTGCTTTTCTTACCATTCCTCCCATCTGGTAGATTCTATTTCCCTCCTTCCCCAGATAGTCCTCATATGCACACATCTCATGACGAGATGCATCCTTGATTCTTGGCCTCCACCTCTTCATTTCCCTCTACTTCAGTTCCTACCCTAAGAATCAATTTTACCATGTTAAGCTCTTGTTTTCCACATTTTGCTATGCCGGCTACATCTTTTCAGTCAGGATCAATCTCCTTGAAAAAACAAAGTTATGGCTCCAACTGCAACTGAGACTCTCACGATCTTCGTATAAAAGCAGCAAACCACAAGATCATTTCAAATTTTTACTAGCATAGTTATTTTAAAAGGAGAAGAGCGGAAGAAGATAGTTTTAGAAAGCTTTCCATAGAAGTTTTAAATTTATTGCAACCAGATAATGAATTCCAAACTGTGCTAATATTTCCTCAACTTTGAGACCAGACCAAGTCACCCCCACACACAAACAAAAAAAGAAAGTTGCAAACTGGCAGTGCACCTACCTGAGGATATGGGGAAGTTCTGGATTTTGACTTTGAGCTGGAGAGCCTGGACTTGGCCCCCTTCCTGTTGTCAGTCATGGTAGGAGTGGAACTGCTGGTGTAGGAGAAGGCTGGTTTAGAGGCTGAGATCTGATCCAGGGAGAGCTGCAATCCTTTGTATTCTGTGTCCCTGTAGGGTGAGAGGACACAGCCCTTAATCTGCCACCACAGGAAATGGGTACATGTGTTCTCTCACCGGGAATGGTAGTAATCCATATTTGAAAAAGAAGCCAGCAAAAGTTAGCCATATAACTGGCCGCCACAACACCTTGATTATTTTAGAAATGCCTAATGTTTAACTAATGTATACAGAGGTAGCTGCCCCATAGACCACAGCCAAATTATATGATATACTCATGAAAATGTCTTGATTTTAAAATACATTTTTGATTATAAGTAGAAAATAAGTCCATAATTCAACTTCTCTGAGCTTTTGTGTCCTCATCGGTGAGGTATAGATTATAAAATCTACTCTAACAGATCTTCTGTGTAGGGTGAATTCAACAGACCATCTGATGCTATCTGATTATTGGCAAGAAGAATGTCAGCTGTTCCGAGATCAATCATTGCGGTAAACATTCCTAGTATTTTTAAAGCTAGCAAACCAGTGAAACTAGGCTTATAAGTAGTTAAAACTCCCTTTTTAACAGGCTAACTAATTCAGTTACATTTGGGTACATTTTACCACCAGTTCTCTCCATTCCATCTTCAATAAATGTCTATTAAGCTCTTAATATATACCAGGCTTTGTGCTATGTGGAGATGGAAGAATGAGTAAGCAGCCTAGAGTCCTTGCCCTTCCACAGATTACAAGCAATTTCCAAGAAGACATGGTAAACAAATATTAAACATAATAACTGCAGACTCTGATGTGAAGAGGATAAAGAGTATATCTTGGAGAGCTCATTACAAAGGTATGGCTTGAGGTATTTAGGGACTGAAGATGATAGGTTGGCCCTGCCCACAGCTATCACTTCAGACTGCTTCAGGAGCAGAGAATCTTGACTAACTCCTCAGTTTCCATAAGATATCAACCCTTCCCACTGGAAGCCAAAATAAAATGTTTCATAGTCTTCTTTATGAAAACCCGTGGGAGAATTCCCTTTCAGGTTCCAGAACTAATCGGGCTGCTCCTGGGTAATTGATTTATCTCACAGACACCATGAAGCATACAACCCATCATGTTTCCCCCATTCTACTGGAAGTCAAAAAGCTCTGAGCCCCAAATCTGATTTGTAACCACCTCTAAAAAGTATACAAAGACCTTAGGGCAGGCATTTTTGTGCAACACTGACTTCTTTTATTTTTCCTTTTATCTAATGGGTTCACTTTTCTAAAAAAATTTACATGCATTTTTAATACTCTTTGGATTAAGGTAGGTATATTAAATGTAAGAAATTAATAAAGTTCAAAATGTTAAAGTTATTGGTAGACTTCCAGAGATCAGCAAATATTCATTTACCTTCTCTTCTTTTTCCCTATTTTTCTACAGAGAGATCAGGCAAAGGCAAAGGAAAATTCAAGCAAGTAACAAGTGACAAGGGATAGAAACATATAGAATATACATATATAGAAGTATATTTAGAAATATATATATAGATAGATAGATAGAAATATCTACCTATCTATAATAGCTGATAGAAATCAGCTTAAACAGGCTCAATAATAGCATGGTCACAAACTACAGTATAGTGGTATATGTCAGCAAATTACAATGACTTTATATCAAATAGTCCATCTGCTCAGTGCAAGTTAAAAAAAATTATCCTATGCAAGCAAAAAAATTTAGAAGGTGGGCATGCAATATGTATTCCAGGCTTGGGAAGTTAAATCATATGACTGATCTGCTTTACTACTCTAATCATCTCCCAAGGAAAACACACAACACAGACTCTTTGCACTTCTTGGTCAGAAATTCCGTTTCTCAACTGAAATTTAGAGACATGGTTCCCACCTATTTTTCTGACAGGATATGAAAATGTTCCTTCATCAGCTCCTCACTTCACCCAAAATTGTTCTCCCCGAACTAACCTTATACTTTTCTCTCTTCCTCCTCCAACACATACCTATAGAACTCCTCTAATAAAGAACTATCTTAAATCCTACTTGCCTCTGAAGCCCTTCCCAACTGCTAACCCCATTCATTCCTTCAACACATGTTTACTAAGTATCTCTTCGGAGGTCCTGGGGAGATATCAATGAACAGAAGGACTAAGTTGCTGTGCTCATGAAGAAGACACCAGGGCCAGTTCCTGCAGGAAGCAGGGAGGGGACCAGAAAATATCCTTTTCCTCCTCCAACCTTATTTTCCAAGTGATAATATTTAATCTTTCCTCAGGGTTCCAAGTTCCTAGAGGGTAAGAGTCAAGACACATTTTGTTATGTTCCAATGTCAACTGCATAATATTTCACACATCCGGAAGAGGAAGAAGGTAAAGATGCAACTCAAAAAGGACTTTTTTCCTCAGTGACTATTAATAACCAGCAGTCCAACAATATTTCACTGTTGGAAAAGAGCCTTCTGGGCTGTGAGTCTCTGACCATCTTCCCTGGGATCATGTGCATGTGACAGTGAGCAAGATGGGCTCTGACAGGAGGTAAAACTCCCATGCTTGGGCATCTCCTGTATCAAGTGAGTGTTGGTATATCCATTCAATCTCTGCCTGACAGGACCCAGACTGATAGCAAAAACCCTGCACCCCTGAAAATTTGGCCACATAATTTTTAAAACACACTCTTAATGCAACATTTCAGCACAGAGACTTCATGGCGATAAGCAGAGAGTAAACAAGGGTTCATCTCTCTCATGTACACTATCAGGCACCTGGAATATGCATCTCAACTACTGAAGAAGTCTTCCCTAAGTTTTTGCATAGTTTCCAATGATAGAAATACTCCAAATAGGCTTAAATAAAAATTCAAAACAAATAAATGATTTGAAATTCTACAGAGTCACATGAAAATGCTAAAAAATATAAGAAGAGTTGTGCAAATACTTTTGATAAATAAAAGTATTAATATTTTGCTGCCCATCTAAAAAGACCCATAAAGAATCCACCAAAATAGCAAAAGGATCATGAGGTCAGGTAGACCATGGTTTGAGCCACTTACTGTGTAACAACCCATCTAGACCTCAATTTCCTCTTTATAACTCATAGCAACGGATGTGCTAAGGTCTAGAAAAATATTATATGGAAAGCTCATAGCACAGTGCCTAGAACACAGTAAATGCTCAACAAATAGTTAAGTATTATTTCTTTACTTCCATACTTTGTGGTGCTTTTTGGCACCTGACTTCCCCAAAACAATAGTTCCTCTTTGGTAGTGATTATAACACACTTTATTACAAACATCTCCTTATGCCTTATTTCCTTCCTCTCTACCGCTAACTCATATTAATTTGTTCTTTTGCTTCTTAGTCTCTAAGCTCTATTGCAGTATGGCCAAAATACTCACTAAGGCAAGCTCTTTGCTGCTGAGTGAGTAAATGGGGACTTGAGAGCAGCACAGACCTGATACGCTGAGAGGAGCTCAGCCTTCCTATTCCTCGAACAACTCAAAGATGTGTTAAGATGAAAAGCACAATAAAAAAATACCCACTTAAAGACATTTCCAGTACAGTTGATGTGCTGCCAAGAGCAGCTCTGAATGACGGATTCACCAAGAACAAAGCATTTGTTTTACTTTTAGAATTCTATTAAATTGGGGCATTTCATTTGTATAGATTAAAGGTCTAGATGCTGATGGGAATCACATCATGAGTTCCGTTTCCCTCCTCCAAACCCAGACACAACCTCCCTTCTCAGCAGTGAGGCACATTCTGGTATCTCTCTCTCTCTCTCTCTCATACACACACACACACACACACACACACACACACACACACCACAGTTAGCAAAGCCGTTCCATGTTCCCCTGTGGAGCAAGACAAAATAAAATACTTGGGTGCACAGCCCTGGGACTCTGGAATGAGTACAGTGAGGAATTAGACTTAGCTGACTTTAGTAAAGGAGGGACAGGACACAGCCCTACTCTACTTGTAAAGCTTTCCTGAAAAGTGCCACATAGACCATATTCAGGACTACACAGGCTCCCCTCACTAGGGCAGCTCACACTGTTCTCCAGGATACAGTGGGCATATCAAAAGAGGAACTGTGGGCATATGCCCTTTGGCATATTTTTCAAAATGGCTATTGATATCAAATTTGTATATATATATATATATATTTTTTTTTTCCCCCCTACGTTGAGTGACTTGTACTAGAGCTGCAGACATCCTCAGGTACCCCGGCTCCGAAAGCAATGTGAAATGGGTAATTTGCAATCACTAGGACTTGCAGCTTGTCAATCTCACTCATATTTGCACAGACCAAAGTAATCCTCTTATTCTATTATGGACAGTCAGAAATCATTCAATTTGCAGAATTAACCATCTGAGTCTACTCTAAACTTTATAATAGTCATGTACATATTTGGAATTACTCAAATTCCAATAGAATAAAAGGGGCCATTTTTGCATCATTGGCCTTCCTGGCCTTCAGCAATATGCCATGACCACTCACGAGGTAAGTGCCAACTTGCCATAGGGGACCTCAGTGTGATGCCCTTGCAAAGCAAACAAGAGGTCTCTCTTCACCATTAAGAGGTACTTTTAGCTTCAGAGAAATGCATTAATATAATTTCTATCATTTTGACTGGGAGACCTGTGTCCATAACGCCAACAGCAGCATGACTATATTTGCCAACTTCAAGTGAGTTGCAATGATTGTACAAATAAGCAATCAGCAGCATTTTCTCAGTTTGTGATAAGTCAAGATTCTTCCCAAGAACCTTTCCCCTTCAACTCTGCCATCTCCTAGTGCACTTCCATTGTAGACAAGTGACTTTTTGCTGCTGTCATGTTACTTTTGAAGCTGGACATTCTGAAGTGTCTTTGCTGGCTTTATGTTATGTGGCAATTCTTAAAAGATGTTGCCAGATTTCCCAATTGAGCTATTTAAAAACAAAACAAAACAAAACAAAAAACCCAGCTGAAGGTGATCAAATTACAGAGGAAAACGTGGAAACAGAGACATACAATTGATTTGGCTCCGAAGGCGCTGACTGCAATTAGCAGAGGATTGCATTAAAGTGTGATAGGATTAAGCAGGAATGACTGTGTCTTACACTAAACTTTTTAATTGGATTCTCGAATCACTGTCACACGAAGTGCATGACCTTCTTTCTATTCTGGCAGAGTTACTGCCCGGCCACTGGGTAAACCTCTGCAGCAGAGAGACCTAGTTTATGTTTCATTTTCAGGCTCCCATGGAGCCCAGCAGAGAGAGCTGATAAGGAGGATTCCATACTGTGAGAGGCTCACAAACGAAGACATCTGCTGGGAAATTAGGCTAAGGCACCCTTGGAAATATAATAGTCTCATACTAATAAGTGGATTTGTGTTTGCTTCTTGTGGTTTTCTCCATTTGCTCTGGTGATTTCAGTAGTTCCCCAGAAGTCTTTGGTTTTACATAAACACTGCCTCTGCCTAGAAGCATCTTTCTCCTCTATTTTGTAGGTCTCCTCCAACATGCTGTGGAGAGCATGGCACCACAAGGGGAAGGGATCGCTTAGGCACAAAGTCTACCATCACACTGTAATTTCAAGAAGGAAAGACAGGGGGTGTAAACAATAGGCAAATAATAACGAAAAAGCAAGTAAAAAACTGTAATAGTTTGGTAAGATGTAACAAAGTCAACCATCCTCACAACAGGGATTATGGAAAACCTCTGCACAAACCCATGACACACGTTGAAATATAGCTAAGTCCAGACCGGCCACAACATGGATCTGTACCATTTCGTGCTCATGGATCAGAAGAATAAACATTGTTTCTTTACCTACAGAGGCCACAGTGATTTCCTGCTTCCTCGTCAGCTCCTACGCAGGCCATGGTTGCTAAAGCTCGCTTAGCACATGTAGTTCCTGCCACACAGTGTGGCCAATAGTGTATCAGACAACAATCTCCTAAATTCCTTCTCTTATGATAGTCTCCGTTGACTGTCTAGTACCATGTCTTACAGAGAGCAGATGCTCTCTTGCAACTGATTAACAAAACAATTCTCAACGAAATTCTTAACTTTAATTCTTCTTAAATCTAAATGACCAAAATTTTAAAAAACTGGCAAACCTTTCTACATAAGCAAGAAAAAAATACCTACTAAGTAAGCAAGTTTATGTGAGGGATTTTTAAACTCCAAGATTATATTATTATATAATATATATTATATAATATATATATTATATAATATATATTATATATATCATTAAATAATAATGATCATTCTGATATCCTGTGAGATCCTAAATTAAAGAAACAAATCATGCTATTGTTTTAGCATTATGCATATTAAGAAAATGCACTGATTTTTTCATCAAGTTACGATTCAGACATGGCATATGTGATACTTAAACTAGAATGCTAAATTGATTTTATCTTCAGCCATTTATTTGGAACTATTACAACTGTACTGAAGGAGTGAGGAGGAATAGTACTTTAAACCCCCAGAGAAATAACTCCTACAAATCGATAATACAGTATCTCTGAAATAGAAAAATATGAAAAGGATGTAAACAATGTACAAACTGCTGAGGAACAATTTTTTTAAACTTTAGCCCACTTGTAAAAACCTATATGAATTAAGGCAGCTATCAGATTTTTTGTCACTTCTATCTCTCAAATCAACAAAGATTTTATTTTAATGACAATAAAACCTCAAAGAAGACAAGGTGAAGTAAATGATCATTCTTATATACTAATGCTAAAAAGAGTAAACCATCAGTATTTATCAAGAATCTTAAGAATACGGTGCCTGGGTAGCTCAGTTGTTAAACGTCTGCCTTTGGCTCAGGTCATGATCCCAGGGCCCTGGGATCGAGACCTGTATTGGGCTCCCTGCTCCATGAGTAGCCTGCTTCACCATCTGCCATTCCCCCTGCTTATGTTCCCTCTCTTCCTGTGTCTCGTCTTTCTGTCAAATAAATAAATAAAATCTTAAAAAAAAAAAAGAGTCTTAAGAATGTTCATTTCTTAAATCCAGTAATTCCACTTCTAGGAATATATCTTATGAAAATGGTCAGAGATAAGCATCAAAAGTCTATATATGAGGGTACTTAGCATAATTTCTTATATTTAATTGTAAATAAGTAAATAAAAAGCAACAATAGAACCATTACTTAACTATGGTATACCCATGTGATAAAATATTATGGAGGCATTAATTTTTATGCTAATGATGTGAAAAATACTAATGATAAAGTGAAAAATTATCTCTTTTTAAGTTAACATGTACCATATATGCATGTATTTGCACATACAGGTAGGGTGAAGCAAAAAATTAAAATGTTTTTTTGGGTTTTTTTTTTCAGAGTAACAGTGGTGATTTATTCATATCATCTGAGTCCTCTATTACTTTTGTCTGTCCTATGACAGCAAAAAAATTAAAATGTTAACAGTGACTATCTGGAAAATAGATTAAAGATGTTACTTACCTTCTCTTTATACCTCTCTGTATTATCTTCATTTTTTCTATAATAAATATGTATCACTTTCATATCACTTTCATAATCAGAAAAAATAGTTCATGAAAAAAGAAAATCCAATTGAGGCAAACCAGGCACTCCCACCTGGTATTGAAATGGTTCCCCAATTTTTCTTCCTTGTATTTCCAGGATTTCTTCATTGTGAGTCATATGAAATTATGGAAGGGACAATACCACGAAACTTCTTCTCCCACAGGTTCAACTTCTCATGAACACCATTTATAATTTTAAAATGTTCAAATGTCCATATGCTCTCTCAGTGCCTATACATTTCACTTACTTTCTGATCTATTTTCCACCCTTCCTACCTTACAGAATTATCTGTCTCTGAAGACCTTCATGTGAACTCTATGACTCTATGCTTCCTTCTTTGGAGAATATAACCTAAAGTATTGCCTATAATTGAAAAAAAAAGGAAGTCTTGCCATGTAGTTTCTTACAACAGTTCAGCTTCTTGTGAGTTATAGATGGCATATTTATCATGGTTTAAATGGAGTAAACCCTACTTCGGGGTCCACATTTTTTGTTCTGAAAAACTTAATTTTTTATGCCCAGAAATCTATTCTATATCTAGAGCTAGTGAAGTTTAGGTGTGCTATATCCTACAGATAAGTTCCAAATTCTATTGATCTTATAGCTTTTTTGTTTCTTATTTTCTCAAAGTTGGGCCAGGGTCGGCGGTGGGGTGGGGGGGCACTTAGGAAGGGATTGGTCTTTAAAAGTTAGATCCAAACAAATTCAGTGCAAACTGTGCTGTCTCTTTCACCAAAGGCATAAATTCAAAAATGCCGATCTCCTTTTCTACAATCAACACCACTCATTTTAGCCCTCTTCTGGTGGTGGGGGGTGTCAAATAAAAAGAAAGAAAATACTAATATCAGCCGAGTTTTTCTTACTTTTAAAAATGTTCACAAATAGAAAATAAAATGCATACAAGTTATTCTGGCCCCGGCTTTCCATGTCTTTCCATTCTTTCTCACCTCCCCACCCTCTGTGCCCATCCCCCTCACCTTCATTGTCATTTTATTAAGCTGACACTTTTCAAGTGTATGTTTCCTTTAGAATTTTGTCAATACCTAAGATAGAGAAGTAATAGGGGAACCCACCACCTAACCACTTATATTTTGTTGAGGTTCTATTCTCCACAGGAATAGCTTTCTCACCCACTTCTGACCCTTACAAAGCTCCTTCCTAAACCCTATGACTAACCACTTGGCAGAGAGAGTGAAAAGAGCACACCTCCTATTTCCAACTTCACACAAACTCCTGGAACAGAAAAAGTACTTGTAATCACAAAGAAATATTCTTCCACAACACTGGAAAATTTGCATTCTATATTCAAGATCAGAGGGTCCCAAACTCCTCACACTTAGTGGAGAGACCCCACAAGGCTAAACCTCATGGCACCATTGAGATCTCTGCCCTTTTCTGCACAGCGCAAAGGAACTGGCATTTCTGTAGATAAAAGAAAAGCAGAACCTTAGGCTTTGAACTCCCCAGGAAAAGACACAGCAAAAATGATGGCATGATGCGATGTTTTCAAATGCACAAATCTTCATTTGTTTAACTTAAATATTTTAAAATATGTCCTATAGCATTTATTCTTGATTAAACCTCTTCTAGGTAGTTAATCATTAATGGTTGCTTTACAGTTGCTGTGCAAACAGTTCATTCATACCTATGACATATCAAATCTCACAGACGTGTTCTTTAATTGGATTCATTTATTTCTAATCTCCTTAAGCCCTTACTACTGTAATGCTTGACTAAATATACATAAAACTCTATTATTTAAATTGCTAAAATAAATTTGAGGTGTATTTTATGAATAAAAATCCACAATTCAACAAATGTTCTGCCATTATTATTATTATTATTATTATTATGTCTTGTTGATGAGGCATTATTAAAATTGTCTGGTAGTGTTTAAACAACTTTAATCAGGGACGTCTGGGTGGCTCAGTTGGTTGAGCAGCTGACTCTTGATTTCAACTCAGGTCATGATCTCAGGGTCCCAAGTCCAGCCCCAGGAGCAGCCCCGCAAGGGGCTCCAATCTCAGTGGGGAGTCTGCTTTAGGGTTCTGTCTCTCTCTCCCCTTACCCCTCCCCACTTCTTGTACATTCTCTCTCCTCTCTGTAAAATAAATAAATCTTACATTGGGAAGGGCATGTGCTATGGTATGTGTAAGCCTGATGATTCACAGACCTGTACCCCTGGGGCAAATAATACTGTTAATAAAAATAATTTAAATAAATAAATAAATCTTTAAAAAATAAACAACTTTAAACAAAGTAAGTGTTCAAACAAAATAAGTTCTAAATTATCTCTAGAGATTTTGGATCGCCCACCAAAATGCCCAAATTTTCATCTCCTTCATATTTGGACTCAGAGAGCTTATATAATACTACACAGACTATATAGTTATCAATAGAGCTCATTACCAGAGATACAATAGGCATCGGCCTCCATTTATGATTTGTAGGGCTTGAGAAGTTTCCTTGGTCCCCACAAAGATGTCTCAGGAATGGCCCATTGTTTTATGCCTAAAATCTACTGTTAGATATTTATCTCTTTGGCTTTAGACAGATGGCTCAGAAACGGTTAACAGAGTTAAGTCTCATCTGTTATTTCTCATTGGGTCAGTTTATTGACTACTTTCTTTAGAGCAGTGGTTCTCAAACTTCTTGCATCAGAAGCCCCTGAAGAGTTTATTAAAACTCAGCTTGTTGAGCCCCACCCCTTAGAGTTTCTTATTTGTAGGTCTAGGGTGGAGCCCGCAATTTGCATTTTTAACAAGCTCCTGGGGGTGCTGATGCTGCCAGTCAGGGGACCATACTTGGAAAACTGGGGCAGTTGTTATATGGGATAAGAAAAACTAAAGAAATCAGATAAAATTCCCACAGAGAAGATGAAAAATCACTGTAAAGGGAGGGGACATTCCAAAGACAAACTTCACACCTTCCCCAGGGCCCAGCCTTACTGCGCATCTCACCAGACTCTTCCCATCCCATCCCTGCTTGCTTCCTTTCAGCCTCCTCTGGGGACACTACCTGCTCTGGCAGATCCCACAACACTGGAGAGCTACAGGGCTTGGACTTCAGGCTGCATCTCGGTTACAGCTCACTCTCCAAGGATCTCTTGCTCTCTTGCTGGCTTTAAATCTTATACATTGATGACCACCACCCCCCCATCTCCAGCCAGACCTCCCCACTCCACGACACCCAGATCCAACTTCTTGCCTGACATTTCCACTCAAATGAATGACAGGCATCTCTAACTAGGCCCACACACAACTCTTGATTGTTGCCCCTGTCCATGAATTTGCTCCTTCCCACCATTCACCCAAGCTGCTCAGGCTAAAAACTTAGATGCTGTCCTTGACTCCTCATTTTTTCACAACTTCTATCTAGTCCATCTACAAATCCCATTTGTCTACCTTCAGCACATCCTAAAACTGACCCTCCATCACTACCTCCCTCTTTCAAGCCATCATCTTCCCTCACCAAGGCAATGGCAATCATTTCCTAACTAGTCTCCCTCTCTCTACCCTCCACTTTTCCCAAAGCTTATTTGCCACATCAGCCAGATGACCTTTTCATAGTTTAAATTAGTTCATGCCATGCCTCTGCTCAAAACTCCAGTGACTTCCTAAAGCCTTTAAGACCCAGCGTGGTCTAACCCTGCCTATTCTAACATCAACTTCTTATGCCCCTCCCCTCCCTTTCTCTGCTCCAGCTACAGTGACCTCAATCACTGACTTACTCACCTAGCTGGTTTCTACCCCAGGGCTTTTGCATTTGCTTTCCACTGCTGAGAATGCTCTTCTTGCCGGTCTCAGCATGGCTACCTCCTTCCCTTCTTTGGAGAGTCTTCAGAGAGGCCTCCCCGACCACCACCATCTCCTTGTCCTGCCTAAATCTTTCATTTCCTGACATTATAGGACATATTTATTTGTTTATAAGTACTATCTGTTTCTTCCTACTAAAATTTATCCTCCATGAGGGTAGGGACCCTGTCAGTCTTGGTCACACCACAATCCTCCTAAAGACCTTGGCACCCATAAGGCACTGGGGAAAGACTTGCTGAGTGAATGCAAGAACTGTCCCATTTGCTAAAGGAAGGACTACATTCTACAACACTTCTTATCATCCTCTTAATCATAACAACAAAAATTCAGCTAATGCTAATGATAGAGATTTATTCATAATGAAGGTCCTATTGAGTCAACTGGGAAGAGACACAAATAGAAAAGAGATGATAACATAGCATACCTAAATATTTCCCCTTGATTTTCAATTAGCCTTCACAATAAAATGTTACCCTGCATTTTGTTATTTCTTTAACTGCTGTAATTGGAGGAATGAAATTGACACTCACTCTGCCCTCTGCTTTGTGGGCTTCGTCCTTCCAGCATTCCTGAGCTGGAATCCTGCAGGGTTCCATTACCCAAATCCAGCACAACAAACGCTTCGCTTTGCCGGGACTATAGTAAGATTTCAACAGCTAATAGAAATGCTATCACTTTCAACAGTCTTAGTCTCTGAACGGCTTATAAAAATTAAAATGAAAAACCTTGTGTTTCATTTTGTTTGTGTCAGGAAAAAAAAAAAAGCTGCTCTTTTCCTGTCATATATTTGGACACCAATATCAATTAATGGGAGTGTCGAAAGAAGTAAATCTCACTGGTTCTTACCTTCAGCCACTGGAACACATTATAGTCATCACAAGTGCAGACAGTAAAATGAATGACTGAGGAACAGCAAGCACCAAGCTACAAACCCCTAAAAATGCTCAGAACCAGGGATTCTATTTTTGTAATGGTTTTCAGTAGGAAGAGGCAAGAGACAGTCTCAGATTGTATTACCAGAGAATGTTGCTGTTCTCAGAGAGATGTAAAAAGTGGCAAGGGACTTGGGTTTAAAAGTACAAACAGAGAGAGAATCCCACCTTAATGGGGACCATTATGACATCCAGTTCAATATAATGAGGCTATTTCCATGATCTGGCCAGCAGCCCATATTAGCACGGCTTTACTGATGTGGATACAACAAATTCTGTTTGAACAAGAAATCCCCAGGAAAAAGAGAAAGAGAGAGAGAGATCCTTTCACGGTCTCTATCCATTTAACAATCAATCAAAGGGAAAATATCCCTCCAGTAAAGACAGCAAGGCCCATTTGAATCCTGGTAAAATATTAGATGTTCCAAATAAAATAGTGTTCTCTGGGTATGTATTGCTGTTCTGTGGAAAGGTCATAACTATTGATGCCTAAACTGGCAAAGGGGATGTGGGGTCGGACCCAGGGGTTAAGCACATGGCATGGCAGCTGACTAGGTTCTAAGTACACCAAAACTTCTGTGAAGCTATTAGGTCACTTGGTGGAGACCCCATATTGAACTCTTTTAGTGAACTATCCACAGACTTTTGCAAAATCTCTTCAAAGGGTCATATTACTTCCCAAATATTAGGTGGAATCATATGAAATTGCCAATTTAGATTGCTTTACATGTACAGAAATGGCAATTACATATGGTTCACCTTAGTACAAGGTTACCAACTTAAAGACAGCATGCCAAAGAGGAAATCAGGTGGGCCCTGGAGTCCTGTCTCTGGGTAAGCATGTCCACTCAGTGGCTGTGTTGTGTTGGCTAAGTTACTTGGCTTCTCTGAGCCTCTGGCACAAAGCTGCAGCCTCTTGAAAGTAAGTCCTTCTTACCCCCTGACCTTTCTAAGTATGACAACAAACGGAGCACCTTCCCACCCCTCATTCACTTGCCGCTGACAATCACACAGTCTTTCCAGGGCAGGGCAGCAATGCTTGGGAATTACCCCTTACAAAAGAAAAGTTAAAAATATTACAAAGACCTAAAATCATTAGAAACTTTTTTTAATGTAATAAATCTGCAAAAGACTATTTTGACTCTAATGTGATTCTTCCATTTAAAACTCAGTAAGATTCCTAATCCTATTAGCAGTCAACCCCACAAAATACTGAAAAACTCCATTCAAAGCAGAACAAAAAGCAGCTCAATATCATTGCAACAGGATAAAAATCAGCTTGGCACAGACAACTGCTCTCTGGGGCTGACATAATGAGATACTCAGGACCCGCCTTAGGCAACAGTGTTTTTGTGAGGGTTGAGAGGGACTCCTTACTCTGCAGCCAATCAAGATCTCCCTGGCAGGCACACACATGCACAGCCCTCCCCAGGGGCTCAGCCCTTCTCACTGCCTCCACTCCCTCCCCACCATCTAACCAAGGGGAGTCTGACCACACCTGCAAGCTTATTCCCCAGGTGACCTTAACAGTGCCAAGGCATTTTGGGCTTTCTTCTAATTGTGAATGGAAGCGTTTCCCTCCAGGAACAAATCCATCCTCAGCAAGCCTATAGGGAAATCAAGATGGGATAGAGCTTGTACTTGTGCTTATTTCTTATTCCTGCAGGTACTGCCTCATTCATTTTGATATCCCCAGAACTTGGCACAGTGCCTGACACATAATAGGTGCTCAAGAAAACATTTATGAATGCTTAAAAGCTTACTAGTCCTAATCATCTGAAGTAGGATCTAACAATCAATTCCAGATGGATCAGCATGATTGGTGATTTCTCATTCTTGGGCAACACTCTGCCTTCCTAAGGCGCATGCTTTCCCTCCTTCAGCCCAAAGAATCACAGACATTTATTTTGTGTTTACTGGCAAGCCAAAAATTATTTTATTTAATTTCACTGAAGTAACCACCCTAATAATTCATATTTATTTGATGTTACTTTGTGTCGGGTGCAGAGCCAAGAACCTCACACATTTTCTCATTTAATGTTCACAATGACTCTATGAACTAGATATTATTATTATTACCCACATTTTACAGATTAAAAAATTAACAAGACAAAAAAGTTAAGCAATTTCCCCACAGTCACAGAGATAGCCAATAGCAGCACTGGAATTTGAATAAGCAATAGACCCATAACCCAAGCTCTTAACTATTAAGCTATGTTGCATAATAAAGTAGTGATAGCTCATTTCATAATACGTTTTGCAAGTACCTTGTAAAACGTATTACAAGTACCTTGTAAAACATCCCTACGGTTATTAGGGTTAAAACATTCTAAAAAGCCTAGGGGTTAGACTGCATCATATCCTAGTAACATTATGATTATGATGTCAAACACAGGACAGGGGAGGCCTTCTGGCTCAGCAAATCTGGAACCAAAAAATCAGGTTCTTTGCACCTCTCTCTCATCCATTCTGCTGATGTTCATTGTCCTAATGTATATACCTCACATTTGCTTCTACAAATGATTTTTAAAATACAACAATTATACATGTGACAATACTGTGTATTTGTATCAGTAAGATTCCACTTTCCATTCAGAATACTGACATCCCTTAAAATGTTAAAAACTGTGTTATGTGCCTAGATATAAACACACGCACACACACACACATATATATGCTAGACACTAGTATTAAGGCTGGGTGAACATGTTCAAGATCTATGCCAGCACTAATTTGAGAAAAGTAAGAGGCTTAGAGAAAATAGTTTCCAATCCAGATGAAACATATTCAGTTCCAACAAAAAAGTTCAGGGCAAAAAGGTACGAGGAGGAAAGAAAACCCAGCACAGATAAGAACAGTGAGACAAGCACTGAAGCTAATTTGAAGAGTAATAATGCTAATGGTGCTATAATGTTCATGGAAAAAGGAGACAAAGGTGCATATGTCACTATTCCATCTCAAAAGACCCCACCTCTCCTCCCACCACTACATTCTCCTCTTCCCTAATAGCTCCACCATTCAAGCTTCTCTGAATTCTCTGCTCTCAACAAATAGCGTATCTCAAAAAGCGTATCATTTCCAACTGTACTAATCTGAGTTCTTAAATATTTAAATGGAACTCTTCTACTTTTCCAACTAAACTGTAAACTCCTCAAGAGATGCCAAGACCTTTGCTTCGTGTATTCATGCAACAAATCATTGCCCTCTGCCATACTCTCTGAAACACTTGATTTGTCCATATCCAGTCCATACAGATTAAAGGAAATATACAAACATTCCACTGGGCACCATCAAAAAGGCCAGTACTGCATGTTTTATTCACTTTCAATTATAATTACTGACATTGGTAAAGTTGGCAAACATTGGTTCCAACTAAATTAACTTTAGAAATTTGATAAAAGCTTGGTTTCCTAGAATCTTCTTTTTCCCTGTAATGCACCTTCCACTTTGCCTGGGACAAATAAGGTGCTCAATAAATATTGGCTTCCTTCCCTCCAAGCACAAAGCTCAGCTCCCTGTAGAATACATAATGACAGCAATGAAAAACAGGGTGAGTTTAACCAAACTAGAGAAACCACCACCCACAAAGAGCGCAACACTTGGAGATGTGTGTGTTGAGGAACTGGGGAGGGGAAGGAAGATAAACACTTCAATTTGTGAATTTGAAAATTTAGCAATTCCAGTTAAAAAGGGCACTACTCCTCCCTTTCCAAACTATTTCAGCTGACATCACATAATTGGCAAGAACAACAGTTCTTTCGAGCATCTGCTTCCTGCCAGGTTCTGTATATATACATTATTTTATTTAATCTTCCTCAGTCCTTAAAAGGTGAGTAAAAATATCCCCATTGCACAGATGGGGAAACAGAGGCTCAAAGAAGTAGAGCTGTGCTCAGAGTCGCATAGCTATAATGCAGCAAAACATACTCAAGCCCATAACCATCTGACACCAAAGCCCATGCCTTTCCCTTGCAGGTTGCTTCAAATGATACTGTGGGATTTTATAAAAACAAAATCACAATCCAACTGCAATATAACCTCCCAGAGTAAAAGTCACAGATGGTAAACAGATGGTCCAGACTCGGCCAGACCCTTAGCATTGTCAATGCCCCATAAAAGTAAGTTCTCTTCTCACCCCGCCTTAGCCCTACCATCACCATAGACAACCTTTCTCACCCCTGCCAGCTCCCTAGACCTCAGAATGCCTGAGGCTGGGGAGAGAAGTGGCGAAGTTACCCCCTCAAACAAGACAGAATGGAATTCCAGAATGAAATTCCTCTACCGATAAGCACTCAGACATTTCCAGGTTTCATCTAAACTCCAACCAATCCTTTCTGCAGGACTGCTGAAGCATAGACACTGGCACTTCAACCCAGATGAATTTTCTATCACTACCTGCTCACCTGGAAAGATGCCACACGCCAGTGAGAACAAACAGGAAAGCACTGGATACATGGAAATAAGTAACAACCTCTTACTAAATCATTAAGACATGCATAATCCACCCACCCACCCACACACACACATACACACACCTTGAATCAACATAACAGTGTTCACAAAACAAACTGTGAAGTCAGAGAGGTGAAGTCAGAAGATGAAAACATACTTTTCAGGAGTTCCAGTAAAGCTTCATTTGAATTTGTCCATTCGCAATCACATGTAGATCCCTGCCTTCAGGAAGTTAATGACCATGTTTTTCCATGATAAGAAGCAAAGATCAGAATGCTTTCTGCCCCAACAGCCAGAGAAGAGTGGTCAGGCTGGTCATTTAGCACATACCGAGTGGCCTCCACATAGGAATCTTTTAAAGAAGAGGTCCTGTGACTCAGTGCCCTCCAGGTCAGGACAAGAACAAAGAAAGGAATGGAGGCCAGAGAAGCCTGGGAAGAGGGAAGCAGCCCAGTAGCAGCATTGCCAAAGGGCCAAGAATGATTCACTTACCAGAGTATGCTGGGAGGCTCTGCATCCCAAGCCTCCCTCCACCAACAGAATCCCCAGGAGACAACATTTTCTGCCATTTTCCCTCAAAAGCAGAACACTACTTTTTTTAAAAAAAAAATATTTTATTTATTTGACAGACAGAGATCACAAGTAGGCAGAGGCGGGGGGTGGGGAAGGGAGGAACAGGCTCCCCACGGAGCAGAGAGCCCAATGCGGGGCTCAATCCCAGGACACTGGGATCATGACCTAAGCCGAAGGCAGAGGCTTTAACCCACTGAGCCACCCAGGTGCCCCAAAAGCAAACACTATTTAGGAAATACCCCATTGCCATGGGAGGTCATTTGTGCCTCATCTGATGAAAAGGATGATTTAGCTTGCCAATCCACTGGTGTTTGTTTTAACACACTTAACAAAAACATAAAATAGTAAGTCTGGTTGCAGAAATGAAATAATTAGGAATAGCAATAAGGTATCTATGTAAACTAAAGGCAGGGAACTCAGAGAGAAACTGAAATGTTTGCAGGCCACATTTTTTCTTACAAAATGAAAATGCCCTTAAGTGAGACAGGGGGAAAAAGATATATTTTTAATTGAATGTGATTGAGAAGAGAGCATTGCTAAATTTAAACCACTACATTGTCAATATCTGTATATATTTATGAAGCAGCAACACAGAAACGGCTTTTTAATTTTCCATCATGAGATCAGATGAAAGTCTATCCAGAAGCTGGGTGGGCTGAACACAGGCCTCACCCATTTAAATCCATCCCTCTCTACCAGATATTTTCTCCCCTGCAACCACCTCTGACCACCACCTTCATACAAAGAAACCTGGCATACAGTAGGAGTCAATACCCCGTGCTTTAATCCTGGCTTTCCCACTTATTGGCATATCTGATGTCAGTTTCCTCACCTAGAAAATCCCTGCCCTTACCCTCCTATCAAAGGAGCAAACTAGGTAATGAATGTGACAGCTCTTTGAAAGAAATATTCAGCTTTTGTAATGATGCTATATACAGCATTTGTAATAATAAGGATAATAATACAAAATTTGTACATAAATGATGAATTCAAAACAAAATACAGATCATTTTGATAAAAAAATTACAATAACTAAAAAGGAATGAAGGATAACATTATTTAAGTGAGTACTGGTGGTATGAACTATAAAACAGACTAAATCCCCCAGCTCTTTCTTTTAATAAAGTATTTTAGTAGTTATAAAATCACTATTAATTACCATTAATAGTTTTCATTGTTATAAAATACCATTCATACAAATGTGTCTTCAATTCATTTCTATAATCAGTCACTTACTTAAAAGATCATTTGAAAAGGACAACTGGGGCTTTGATGTTCAATATTATTATAATAAAGATTAAACACAATTAAGGATCAAATCTAATTTATGGGTATACATTAGAGCATGGTTATTATTTTTAATGATCAAAAAATTAAATCTAAGCAACAAGTGCTCCACAAATCCAAGGCATGAGAGTAAATTATTTTATATTTTGCTATGGCTTGCCAAGTCAAAAGGCACTTCTTTTGACATTATTTATAATATAAAAAATGGTTTTGTTAGCCAGAGAAATAAAATCTATTTCTATATTATTGGTCAAGTTTTTAAAAAGCATTTTCTAAACTTTCCAAGTAGTAATGACAATAATATCACTGGGGTCTTAAATTAATAAAAAATAATTTTTAATTTAAATGCCCAACTTAACTCAGCACTATTAATACACTAGAAAGAGCAAACTAACATGGATATATTTTAACATCTGCTGCTTTGTGATAAGTTTATACATAAGGCTTTATATTCACAGAATATGTTAATACTTAAAGACCCTTTTTAAATGTGGGAACTAAAAAGGTAAAATATTTTTTAAATAAATAAATAAATACATACATAAATAAATAAATGTGGGCACTACAGAGGTTTTATAAAAAGAAAAGCAAAAATATTGGACCTGCAATAATTACAATGTAGATACCTTTTTTTTTCCCTTTTACATGAAGGAAGTTATGTCTCCTTTGGCATTTTGCCCAAACTTTTCTATAAATGCAAAGGATTACTTAGTAGATAGTGTTGCATAGACCACTGATTCAAATTGTCTATTTGTTCTGCTTTTTGTAACACTGAAATAGAAATTTTAAAATAGAATATTCCTATGTGTTCAATGAATCACTCTAAAGCAGTTTGTGAGATTTTCCACTAAAACAACATTCAATCCAAAACTTAGGATGTAAGCAGGGAAGCCTTCCTCACCAACAAAAAATGGTTAAAGATATTAAGTCTGTGATTCCAAAGTTACCAAAATAACTCTCAAAATCTCTCTCTTTTACTTTCCAGAGAACAATGTCAGAATTTTATTAACTTATAATTCTTACTAGAAGTCTAATTTACAATACACTAGCATTTACAACTATATCCCACAGAAGTCTCCTCACAAAACACCAACTATCAGTCAACCTGCTGAGGTCATGAATGTCAGTGACAGATTGTTTTTAATGGCATCAGTAAACTAGATCTCATGTACATTTTTGTAACGTTCTACACACAGTAACTGTGAACCCTTTAAATGTGCCTCTATAAATGGTACAGTGACTATGTAAGAGAATGTTATTTAAGATGAAGAATCATGATGTCTGTGGCTTATTTTGAAATAATTTAGTGGAAAAAAATGCACATACAGATAGACATACATACAGATAGAAAAGGAGAAAAAACAAAAATGGCTTATATTATAGACAATGTGTGGGTATTCACTGGGTTCGTCTTTCAATTTTTCTGTGTGTTTGAAAAATTGATGTTCTTAAACATTTTAAAATGGGGTTTTAATACTTAAATGATTTATCTTTAAAAGTAGATGTTAAAAGTTTTATTTTTATAACATATGAAGTTTAATAACCTAAAAATAATCAAGACTCTTCTTAATTTTTCTAGAAATTACTTTTCATAGTTTATTGGGTGTTCCACAATTTCAATTTTCTTCCCATTGAGTGCTAATGTTTTCCATCTGAACTGGCTATGAATAATTAGTATTACTAATTAGACAAACCTAAAGAAATATGAATTCAAGCAAATTACTCAGTTTTTACACAGAATTCCTTATACTCTCCATACTTGACTGGACTTTCCCCAACATTCAGTGTTACTAGACAGCATCTCCATTCATCTATCCTCCTGAAAATAATCAGGGAGAGTGGCCTGTCACACTGAACACTTATTTCAAAGCCTATGGGCACTCAAGACCTATAAGAATGATTTTTTTTTTTTTTAATGTGGAACATAAAGCTAACAGGTATGTGTGTCTTATAGAAAATCGTGAACTGGTCAGTCTTTTGGTTTGAGAGAAGTCTTTGGTTTTGTTTTTGTTTTTGTTTCTGAGTTTTAATGAAGAGCTGTATAAGCTTTATGGACGTTCAAGCACCCAGAGAAAAACTAAGAGAGTTTTAAAAAATTTAATCATAGTGTCCTCTCTCTCTCCTCTGTAGATTTTCAGAACATCAACATGTGTATGATGGTCGTACAAAGACTATTATCTCAGCCTCTAAAATGCCTGTATTCGCAGTTGCGGTTGCTTATTAGAACAAGGTTACTGAGTATTTCTATTCATCATCACTTTTGTCAGATAATAATGATGGGTATTTCTAGGCATATTTTAACTTCAACAATAAATTGGCCATCAGGAAATTTGAAAAATGAGTTTCTTATGAATGCAGCTTCCATCAATATGTCACTCCTTCATTTAACCAATGCTTATTTAAAATTCTCTCTACTTTCATGATACAGCAATCCCTGAAAAATGTATGCTACTAACATTTCTAAACTGGGAAAACATCTGGCCTGTCCAATTGTGGTTTTAAGTACAATGTTTGAGGTAGTATATTTGGAAAGAATTCACTTATCATTCTCAGGCTGCAAAGAGAACTAGCCTTGAAAACAAATGTATGTGGTAGTTCACTGCTACCATAGAGAATCAATAGCCATCTATTTAATTTGCTAAGACAATGTAAATTAGTAACTTCCAGCCAGATGTGTGATATACACATCAAACAAACTGCAACCTGTTCATTATGAAAATCCTGTCAACACACACAGAGCCACTTGATGACATTTCGTCTAAGGCAGTTTCCACATTTGCAGCTATACAAATTGCCTTAAGAATTTTTATACAAAGGATTAGAGTTGAGACTCATAAAAGGGTAATCAAGTTCAGCTTTTCATCTTGTGTGCTTCTGTGTGTTTATTTCCATTTTCATTCCGAGGTATGAAACATTGAGAAAAATATGAGCCAGGCTATTTTTCCTTCTGTAAATCATTTATCCTCGTTACATCTTTTTAATCGGATATAAAGTTGGTAGCCTAATCCTACAGCTCTGGAGAAGTGTGTGAAGTGAAGAAGGACAGAGTCAACAGAAGAAAGGAAGTACACTTATCCACTGGAAAACAAAACAGAATATTTCAAAATGACTCCAAACATAAATTAAGCTTACCCATTGGGAGGTCTAACTTGCATTCTGATCATTTATATGGGTCTGTGTGACTATATACCCTGCTGTTTGATAAAAAATGATTATTAACCACAGGCACCCACCAGAGAACAGAGTGTATGTATAAGGCTTATGATGTCTCAGACATACAAAGCACCTTCTTAAAGAATGTCCATTTCCTTTCCATGGTAAGCAGACATAATTTTTCACTCCTTGATACTTCTGCTTCACAGAGTGGTTTATTTTATGAATTGTGTTTTGCCATTTTCCCTTATGTGTACTTTAATAATATAAAAAATGCATTCATAAAATAGACGGTTTTGTTTCGTGACACCCAAAATATTGGTATGTTTTCTGCTCTGTATTAAAATCCACAGCTTTCTTGCTACTACAAAAACCTAACAGTATTTATTTTAATGCCATCTATTAAATGAAAAGAATAAAAAGATTCTTCTTAATAACCAGCTATTATTCTTGACTACTGAATCCTCATTTAAACCAAATTCATTTCCCAAGTCTATTGAATTAAATGTTCTTATTAAACAGGGCACAGAGTAAATAGTGTATTGCCAAGCACAATATTTTCAAGCACTACATTTTTAATTTGGCAATTTAAAACGAGATGGAATGAATCTAGTCCTCGTGGCCTATTAGTATAGTCTGATTTCAAATAGTAACCCTTAACCAACTTCCCAATGAGAGAACAGCATTTCTACTCAGCGCTGGGTGTGACAATGCTTCCAAAGTAAATAACTCCCGAGGTCCCCCCAAATCACAAGAATTCCAGTGACTATCCCAAAAGACCCAGCAACTGTGCACACAAAAGGGCTCTTCATAAAGGCTTCAAACCTGAGCGATTCAACTTCACAAACATTATACAGAAGGTGCTTTCTTCACCAGCCGCACACCAGGCCACGTGATCAGCCTGCCGGGCCACACCACGGACCAGCAACGATTATTGTGTTTCTAGAAAGAATAAGGCTCCAATGCCGCCACCAAGGCCCTCCAGCCCAGCCAGCTGTGCCCATTGCTGGCACCACGAGGTCAGCTCCTCACCTCGTGAGGCGGTCCCAGAGGGCGTGGGGCCTGGGCACCCGCCAAGACTTGTGGCATTAGCCTGGGTCCCTTTGCTTTCTGGAGGTTAAATTCACACCCGCCTGGTCACTTAAATCCCCATTGCAGTTCAACGTAAGAATCATTCTCTCAGAACTCTTAACTTTGGAGACTCTGGTTAAAATTAAGAACTTCAAACCCAGATTTGAAAAAGTGAAACAGATGTCTCGTTTGTTAACCATAAATGGCTCCGTACGTCGGACCCTTTCCTCTCCCTCTCTCTCCCTCTTTTTTCTTTCTGCCGCATTAAGTTTTATTTAATGCAGAGTTCGCTTAAAAGGTTAAAAGAGAGAGAGGGAGCAGAATGCAAATATAGACTGTAGATGGAAAAACTCCTAAATCTTTCCCCGGAATATAACTTCATAAAGATGAACGTGCTCAAGCTGCAACCTCCCAGCACAGCCTGCCTTGGGGTCAGAACCTGCCTGCACCCCAGTGGACCCCAGTCTCCTCTAACCCGCAGTGCCCACCACCTGCACCCTCTAGGAGACCAGGATTGCCTGGAGTGGGCAAAGTGTTCCAGACTTGCACTCACGTGAGGACATAGTTGACGCTGACGATACAATGTGGCCTGGAGGAGCGGCTGTTGTGGACGATGGTCGCATAGCTCTGCACCCATACCCAGCCACCGTGCTTCGCCAGGAACCTGTAGTACTTGGTGGTCACCTGCCCCTTCACCAGCACTGATGGGAAAGACAGAAGGCTGCTGGGAGTGAAGAATCCAGCTGCTAATCCGGCCCAAATGCAAACCCTGGTGGTGGGAGCGCAGGTCCCTATGGGCCCTAATAACAGTGCCCAGGCAGGAGGGGGAGACAACCCCTACATTCCCAAAGGATTTGATTGTCCTGTTACTTTACATCGCGTCCTCCAGTCCCTTGCGATTGGCAAAGGGGTGGGGACGCTTAAAATTGGGGGATTTCTCCTTTCAGCTTTCTAACGGAGGTGGGGTCTGGGCTGGCTCCGAGGCTCAGGGTCCCTGTTCCTAGAAATTAATGTCAAAGCAAAGCTTTATCAAAAGCCGAAGCAGGTCGGTGCACGTGAGCCAAGTGGCCTAGCTTCAGTTTTTATTCCTGTCTTTAGTGAGGTTTGCAGCGGGAAGGAGGGGGAAGCATAAAACCCCTCCTGGGGGGAATTTACCCAGAAACTCGGTAACTCTTCCCACGGACCTGAGAGAAACAAGGTTGGGTTCAGCTTTGGAGCAGTCGCTGCCTGGCAAGGGCCTCGCACCACCCGGCTACCAGGGCTCCCACCCTTCCGCTTACTGCGGACTTAAATCACGCCCTCTTCCCTCCCCGCGGCGCGCGGGGCTTAGTCCCCTGCGGGCAAGAGCGGTGCCTTACGCAGGTGATGGGCGCAGCGCAGGTGGAAGGTGTCGCAGCCGTGCACGTGGTGGTACAGAGTCTTCTCGATTAGGTCCTGAGGTTCGTACCCCGTCAGCTCTGCCACTCTGCGGAGAGCAATCCTCGCGAATGAGCTCAGAGTGCCGGGATGCCTCCCACCCCCGACCAGGGGTGCCCGCCCCCCTTCGGAGGGCCGCGTGAGTCACCCCATCTGCAAAATGGGCTCAGAAGGTCGAGGAAGAGCTCTCAGTCATTGCGCAAGACCCCTCTCCCGCTAGGGTGATCCTTTCCCACCTCGGCCCCCCACCTGGAGTCCAGGAAGATGAGCTTCATGTCCAGGCTGGCACGGAACATGAACATATTGCTGTGCAGCTTGATCTCCGTGACCGCGCTGGGAGGCAGCGAGTGGCCCACTGCCACCAGGCCCACGTTCTGGTAGCAGCCATCGAAGGGGGACATGTCCAGGCTGTACTGGCGGATCTTCAGGTAGCCACTGCAGTGAATGACCTGCAGCGGAGGGTGAAAGGTGAGGGAGAGACTCAGCCCCAACCTGAAAACATCTCCAAAAAGGTGGGTAAGGGATTGAAATACTTTGCGACTCCCCGGGGCCACAAAGGCCTTGTGGGCCTCGCCCAGCACTGAGGGATCCAAAGTTATTGGAGCTCCAGCGTCTCAAGGGAATGACTTTTCTGCCACACAGAACTCACCTGAGCGCTTGTAAAAATGCAGAGAGGCCTGGCAACACCTGACGACCCGAACTCCTCAAAATCGGGAATTGGGGCCCTGGAACCTGCATTCTAATTGTGCTTCATCTCATTGAGCCGGAGAACCTTGGATTCGAGCTAAAGCTCTGGTTCGTAAACCCTCTGGGGTCGGAATCTGACGCTGTGAGTAAACTCTAGAATCTGCCAAAATGACCCACCATGTCAGACGCTTTGCACACCCCTAAAGCCCATTATGAGCCCCAGATTAAGAGTCCCAGCGGCCCGGCCTTAACCGGACACAGTGAAACTAAGTCTTAAAACTTAGTAGCCCCCAAGCGTCCACAAATTACAACAACTCTCGAGGTGCTCCCGGGCAGCCAGCGCTGCAACGCGTGCGGGGGTGGGGGAGGGGATGCCGTCGGGGCAGTCGGGGACGCAGCAATGTCCCTCCCACGCCGCAGGCTCCTCTTGTCCTGCCCTTTTCCCCTACGCGCCGGTCGGACCGTCCCTCTCAGCCACGCACTTTGTAGCCACCGCAGGTGAGGCCCGCGTTCCTCTTGGCCAAGACGCACTTCATCCTCAGGAAGAAGGAGCGCTCGATCTCATACTCTGGGAGAGAGGAGGGGAGGGAGGGGCAGGCCGTGAGCCGAGGAGACGGGTGGTGCCGCCGCGACCCAGTCCCTGCCCCCGCCCCTGCCCTGCCTAAGTGGGGAAAAGCCACGCGCCGAGGAAGATGGGCCCAAGCGTCAGAGGCACACGATGCTTACCCTGGACGAAGTGAGAGTGGTAGGGCTGATGGGCCGTGAGCACCGCAGTCATCTCGTCGTGGTCCGCGGGGTGGATGTATTCGTAAATGCTGTTCCCAGTCAGCTCTACCTGTAAAGAGGTGGGTATCAGCTTCTCCGAGGTGGAGGAATGCCCAGGCAGGGCTAGAAGATTGGACCAGGGTGTCTACAGGGCTGTGAGGACAGGAGCCAAAGCTTCAGGGTCAGCCCTGAGTTTTAACTCAGTTCTGCGGCTGGCTTCCTATTGCAGTCTATCTAAGCCTCGGCCCCCTCATCTATGAAAGGAAATAAAAATAATAATAATAATAATATAATAGTAATTACAGTAGTAGTAGTAGCAGTAGCAGTTCTCTGGCAATGTTCAGCTGAACACATCAGACTTTAATAAGCAAGCACCACCCATGGTGTTCGACTTCTGGTAGGGACTCTAAAAGGTAGCAGGGTAAGGGGTGAGAATAAGGAAGTAGAGGAAAAGGGAGACACAGACCTGCCAGCTGAGATGTTTCCAGTCCCAGAAATGCACATATAAGAGCTTTGGGAATGCACCCCCACCCTGACTGTGGGTCTCCAGCTCTCGGTGTAAACTTGGAAGGCTGGAGGTGTGGACCACTCACCTACCTGAGAAAGACCCAGGTGGACTGAGGCTGTCTCTGAGATGTACATGATCTTCCCATCTGGGGCCACCACAAAGATGAAGCCATCCAGGGTCTAGGGAGATAGAAACAGAGTTGAATAGACAGCCCTCTGGACCATGGGGCTGAACATTAGAGATGTTCAGCCAGATTAGTGGACAGAGAGGGTAGAGAGGCTGGTAGGACATAGGGCATAGAATACCTACCGCAAGAGTCCCTCTCTTGTTCATCTGAATATGTAAGCATCTGGGACATGCAGCACACTAAGAGATGCCCGGAGGAAGTAGCTGGCAAGACTACTGCTCTCCAAGACTCAGGATCCACCAAAATGGACAATACAGACATATCTATAGCACACACACACACACACAAATATAGGGGGCAGGGATCACAGCCTGCAATAAGAGGTCGGTAGGTTCTTGGGGGTGATGATCACTGAAAGAATGAAAGATTTCCTGTGTCAGTCTTGGAGGACTCCATAGTGGCAGCATCCTATAATGGAAAGAGTACCAGCAGGGCTTGGGAAATGGCCACTGAACCATATGGAAGGGCTGGTAGTCTGAAAAGTTTGTAGACAGAAAAAAGGCAGCTGCTCAGTAGCTCCAGAAAGAGCTATCTGGGAAAGGGGGTTTAGGAAATGAGAGGCTTTCCAGGCAGGAAGTCTGTAAGAGTAGTGGTATAGTGCTTACATATGTGTGTTTACATTAATGCATCAAACTGACAGACTTTCCATGAAAGAAACTCCTATCCCAGACTTTCTCTATCCCCTTATCTCTGTGAATGAGGCTTTAGTCCGGGCAGCGGGGACATAAGGATGCATCAGATTCTGCTCTCAAGTTGCTGGAAGTCCAGCAGCAGTGACTGGCTAAAGACAGACATAATGACTACACAGCTGAAGAGACAGGGCTGTAGGGGCCCAGAGGCTGAGTGGCCAGAGGCCTGGCGGAGAATCAGAGAGGCCTCAGAGGAACTCTTTGAGCAGAGCCTTGAAATGGAAGTTTGAAGGAAGGGTATCCTAGGTAGAAGGAATGACTTGGGAAAGGCAGGGTTTGGGGGGCAGGAGGGAGTATCTGGTGTGCTCAGGAGTGATGGATTTGGTGTGCCAGAGATGGGCTAAGAAAGTACACCAGGGCCGGGTTTTCGGAGAGCTTGAGATATCAATCAGAGGAATTCAGAGATGTTCCTGTAGGCATCAGGTTTCCAGCAGTTTCTAGGCAGGTAAGCAGGGAAATAGCATGCTAATGTCTATATTTCATTTTGTTTTATTTTTTAATAGCAGAATGTGGACAGTGACCTACAGGAGGAAAAAGTGGGGATTAAGAGTTCAGAGGTGGTTGACCCTAAAATTGGGTGGTCACTGGCAGAAGAGTAAGAGGGAGAGTTTAAGTCAAAGATAGTTCTAGTTGTGGAGTTTATAGTGGCAGAAGAGAAGCTTAGAGTGACTTCAAGGTCATTGAATAGAGGGTAACACCATGAGCCCTGACTGAAAACTTAGGGAAGCATGGTGAGTTTTTCTATGAGTAGAAGACTGGAGAAGCGAAGTAATGAATTCTTGTCTTGGAGATGCTAAACTTCAGGTTTATGCAGATTTCCAGTTGGCAGTAAGAGAGAAAGGTCTGGAGATCCAAAAGGGTGTCTAGACTGAAAACCAGCTGGAGTCATGCAAATGCGGAAAAGAAGTTGAGGTGAGGGTGTTGGCTGAGATTACCACAGGCCTTGAAGCTGTGAGAGGAGAAACAGAGGTGGAACTTCGGAGAAATGCCAGCATTTGTAGCCAGATAGCAGTGGAACCACAGGAGCAAGTAGAGAGGGAGAAGAATCTAGGAAACTGTGCTACTTTAGAAGCCAAGGGAGAGAGTGAATGTCAAGTAAGCAGTGTCACCTCTGTCAGGGATTTGCCCATATGTTCTCTTTTTAGCGAGGTCCTCTGCAATGTCCCCATTTTAAGTGGCACTACTCAAACACAGCCCCCTCCCTTCTCCTTATTTTTTCTCCACAGCACCTACACCACCTGTTATACTATGCAATGTCCCTGTCTGGGTTTGCAAGGCTGCTCGCCTTAGAATGTAAACTCCACGTGGGCAGGACTTTCTGTCTGACACACACTTGGCCCTCCTATATTTGTGGGATGAACAAAGTCAGGCAGGATAAGAGATGAGCATCTTTATGCTGATGTCAAAATGTGATAGAGCCTGACAGAGGGCAACAGTTAGGAGAGATGCCAGACCGCAGGGGTGTGGAAGTGAGGGCAGCAGGGTGAGTGATGGAAACTGAGAGGATAATTAAGTTCTTCCAGAAGGGTGGGATGGAGAGGGAAAAGACTGGGCAAGAACTGGAAGGAGCGGAAGATTGTTTGGGTTTTGTTCTCTCTTTTATTTTGATGAGGGAAATTAGAGGGGAGCATGCAAAGATGGAGGGAGTGTGTTGTGGAGCAACAACTGATGAAGGTGTCTCTGAGAAAGGAGAGGGACAACACCTTTCTATTTAATTCAGAGGTTTGGAGGCCAGGCCTGTGAGGGAATGCTTACACTGGCCTTTCTGTGCTCTGTGGCACTAGAATCTCTTTGGTCTCCAGGACTGAGAGGGGCACAGAGTAGCAGCGGGACAGGGGAAGACATGAGATGCTGGTCCTGCCCGGCCCAGGGGGAAGAAGCCGCTCAGAGTCTCACCATGCTATTTAGGTTTGAGGCTCCCACATGAGGAGCTGGTGGGGGACATGGATAATGATAAGGGGGTGGAAGGTGGGGAGACAAGTGTCAAGCCTAAAAATGCCACCGGGAGAATTGCTATTTTAAATATTTGCTATGCGACTTAAACGGGCAACGGGCAATTTAAAA
>RCUC01126995.1:0-39821 GCA_003697995.1 Taxidea taxus jeffersonii | reverse complement strand
GCACCAAGAGTCTTGGGAAAGGGCAAGGTCCACGCTGTTTTCCAGATAATGGCAGCAGAGGCTCTGTCCTGGAATCACAACAAGTCCTGGCCTTGCCCCTGGCTCCGTCTGGTGACAATTGGCAGCTGACATCACTGCTTCTGGCCCGAGTTACCCCTTATTAAAATTGGCATCTTTATAACAGATTTCTGCAAGTCACTGTCAACAGGACATATCCCTTGTTTTGTACCAGTCATTCCCCCGGGGGACTGATTGGTTTAATATCATTATTTTAAATACCCTTCTATTCTATGTTATTCTAAGAATATCAAGTATTAAATATAGTCTTAATTACTAAGGGATCTCATCTATTTTTTAAATAACTTTTCTCAAACCATACAACTTCATTCCACCGTGAAATAGCTAGATTTTAAGTTGGATCTTTCTTCTCTTCTTTTCAAATAGTTGAAAGGTCCCATTTGTTCTCACATGCTTCACTCAAGTGCAGCCCGTAAGGCCAGGGGTCACCCAGCCTCTTGCTTGTCCCATCCAGGTTTTGTAGCTTTCTGCCTTTATTAGGAGACATGGGCTCATGGTCAGGCAGCCTCCCCAACAGCTGACTTTGAAGCTGGAGCAAGCTCCACAAGCAACCCGAGAGTCCACTGATTGGGGCACAGCCGAATGACTCAGGCCCCACTCAGATGATGGGACACCAAGCAGCCAGTAACGACTGCTGGGTGATATGGAGGCACACCGTGTGATTCTGCTTCAGAAGACAATACACACACAGGCTCTCAGATAATAGGACTGAAATATACACTAACATGTAGATGGTGCTTCCCTCCAGGTGGTGGGATGATGGCTGATTTTTTTTCCTCCTCTTTTGCTTAGCTGTGTAAGTTGGAATCCCTAAGTGTTCCAACAACAGGCCTTTCAGTCAGAGCTGGAGAAGTCAAGGAAGGAGGAGGGAGAGCTGCCATTTAAAAGTGATCCACACCTAGAGAAGAACCAATGGCAGAATTCACAATGGTTTATGGGGGACATATTTTTCTTAATACGTGGCAGTTTGTTTTAATGCATATTATGAAAAAATATAAGTTTTACAATAACCCTACAGGATTAGCTCCCCACTGCCCTCATTATCCCTGGTACTTACTCCATTACAGTCCCACTGGCCTTCACAACTCTCCTAATACACAGGGTGCCCCAGGGCCTTTGCACTTGCTGTTCTCTCTATTCAAAATCGTCTTTTTCACATATATGTAAGGTTTGGTCTTCATCATTCCGGCCTCATTTTCACACACCGCCTCCTTTCCTGGCTCCTAACTCTAACCCTCATCACTCTACCTTCTTGTGTTTATCACTATAATATTTATTAATTTAGTTCTATATTTTCTGTCTTCCCCAGCTACACAGGGAGTCCTTTGAAGTCAAGGGCTATGTTCATCCTGTTCACCACTGACTGTATGAACAGCACCTGACACATGGTAGTCAGTTCTGTGGATGGGAGGAAGAGGGAGCCATCCCCTTGAGGATAGTTCTGGCTCTGCCATTCAAGGAAGCTTAGACCAGAGCGAACCTTCTGACCTCCCACCAGGGCCTCTGGGTCCCACTGCTTCAGCTCTCTTGAAACTCTGGGAAATCAGAAATCAGGGTCTCAACATAGTTACCTTGTAAACACACACATCTTACCTCTGCCCAGTCCGAGGTCTCTGAGCCAGTCGTTCAGAACATGGATATCCTCTGCCCCCCATCCCCAGCACCTCATTCATTTAGGTCAAGGCCCTGCTGCCCTGGGTAGGAGAGGGACCCAGACCCATGAGACAAGAGTAGAAGTGTAGCCCTGCTTTGGCACTGATCAGTCTATGACTTTTATATCTTTTTTTTTTTTAAGATTTTATTTATTTATTTGCCAGAGAGAGAGCAAGGGGAGAGAGAATGCACAAGCTAGGGGAGTGTCAGGGAGAGGGAGGAGAAGCAGGTTCCCCAGTGAGCAAGGAGCCTAATGTGGGACTCCATCCCACGACCCTGAGATCATGACCTGAACCAAAGGTAGATGCTTAACCGACTGAGACACCCAGGCATCCCGGTCTGTGACTTTTAAATCACACGAGCAGTTGGCAATTAATGGGCCTGACTGGGTGCCAGGTCCTCCCCACACATTCTTTAATACTGCTGACTGCCCTGGGACAGAGGCATTATACCCACTTGACAGCGTGGAGACCTGGGCTCACAGAGGTTGACAACCTGCCCGAGTCCACACTGTTAGCAATAGGAGAGTCAGGGTGTGTCCAGCCCCTAACAGGTGCTCATTATCTATTTGTGGAATGAAGGGAGGGAGGGAGGAAGTCAGTCAACCAATCATCGACGGACCTGGGGCTGCTGCAAGGCTGGAAATACCCACCTCCCATCCACCTCCGGCCCTGCCCACATAGTACCTTCTGGCCCACTGTTGACTGCCCTGCTCAGTCCTCACTCTTGGTGGCATCCACAGAATCAGGAGCCAGGGTCTCTCCCGCAGGTCGCACCCCACTGGGCAGGGCATTTGGACCCTCTGTCAAGTGTAAGTAGACACAAGAACAGTCGGTGGGAGCTCCCCAGGGAAGAGGAGAGGTCGGCCTTTCAGCAGTGCTCTAGGCCCCTTATCCTTGGGTGCTTCCCCTCAAGCTGGTCTGCTGTCCCTGCCAGTACTCCCAGGCTGGCCGGTGTTTGTGACGTTTCCCACACTGGGTTAGCTTGCTGTTTACACGTTTTCCAGGAAGTTGGGCGGAACCCTCCCTCCGGAGGAAACATCAGACCTCTGCCCACGCCAGATCCAGAGCAGCCCTCCTGACTGGGATCTCTGGCTTCCAGGCCCACCTGCCAGCCCAGGAAGCGCCTTCTGTTCCTTCAGCCCCCATTTCCCCAGCACCCCGTGTGCCTGCTGGGGGTAGGGAGGAGGTTCTGAAAAACACGCAGGACGGCGTAGAGAGGGCCGCCTTGGCATGCGCTGGTCCCCTCTCTGGAGTCCTGTCTCCCTGTGTGTGCAGCCAAGCCCATGCTGTAGGGCCTCCTCTTGTATATCTTGCCACTGGTATTTTTCTTCTTGGTGGCATTTACTCCAATTATAATTTAATTACTCATTTGTGAAATTGCTTATTCAGTGTCTACCTTCTGCAGTAGAATTCAAGCTCCATTGTGTCTTCCCGTTCACTCTTAGATCCCCAGCCCCAAACAATGTGTAGAAAGTGCATTAGGGAATGTGTGAATGAATGAATGGACAGAGATGCTTACAGAATACCCTCAAAGAAGCCTCCAAATCATTGGGAACTAGAGATTTTAAGACAGAAGTAGGGAAAAAAATCTTCTGCTTTGCAACTGATAGATGCTTTTCTCACCTGGTGTCACCCACCAGTCCCCCACCTCACGGGAGCACTACGGGAATTCAGAGGCACAATGGGGAGGCCTCTGGGAATTCTGTCCCTGTTCTGCCACAAGCTAACCATGAGCCTATAGGCAAGTCTTTTCTCTCTAAGTCAATGGTTCCCGCCTGGAAAATGAGTATTTCTGTGTTGGCTCCAAGGAGGAACATTTCCCTGTCCCAGGGAGAGGGCACCGTGGTAGGAGCACATCCTCTGTTATCAGATGGCCCCAGCGTTGATTTGGCAGTTCGGCAGTGTCACTGGGAAACCGCTGGAGCCCTTAGATCTGCCATCTTCAGGATGCTGGCATTTAACCTCAAGGTCACCAGATGGCTGCCATGGTGCCGGTATTCACTTTCTTATACAATCATATAGAGAGGCAAGAAACCAGGGAATGGCTGGTGGAGGGACAGCCAGGAGCAGGGGAGCAGTGGAGTAGGGAGGCAGGAAAGCTGTTCTCAAAAACCTCTCTCTTTGGACCAAGAAGGAAAACCATTTCTCAGAGGCATTTCTAGGCAACGTCCCTTCAGTCTTACTTGAACCTGATCATACAGTCACTCTTAGCTGCAAGGGAGGCCGAGAGAGGACCTCACCATGGTGAGAAAGGAATGGCTGTTGGGTGGCAGTCAAAGTGTCTGAAACACAGACCTTTCATCTGCCCTTGGCAGATACCACTTTACGTCGTTAGCATTCGTGTTCTCAACATGCACCTTATCGTCCAGAAGGAGGGCCCCAGGGAGGCAGAGACCAGGCTTCATGGGCTTCAAGGTCTGATAAAGACCTTACATCAGGCTGAACCCAAGTGAAACATGTCAGAAAATTTCTCTTGATTAATGACTCTCCCCCTTTTTACTCTAGGCCTTTCACCTGGCCAAAATGATGCCCCTAGTTAGACCTGAAGTGTCTATTTCCCACTGGGAAGTATGTGTTGTTCTTTCAAATAACAAATGCAAGCTTTTTTAATGAAACAAAACAAACATGTAAATAAAAGAGGAAAAAAGTCACTGAATGCCACCACCCAAAAATGATCATTGATGATATTTTGTTAAGCATCCTCCCCCCTCCCTCCTACTCCCTCCGCACCCCTTCCTCTTACCAACATCATCACACACAAATGTAGTTTTATAAAAGTGGCTGCACAGGACACACATTATACTCTCCTGGTGTTTTCATGTTCCAGTCCTGTCTGGGCCCCATGTTGTCTGATGGGTTCTGTGGAGCCCCTAATCGCTGTGTGTGAGTCTTGGACTCACTGGCATCTCACCGTTCGCTGTTGGGTTAAAAACATGTTCTGTGGTCCTTCCCCACCCCTGCGAGGTGAGGGTGTGGCTCCAGGGCCATAGCCCCACCGCTGACCACATCTCCCTGATGACAGGGAACCGTTGTCAGGGGTCACATAAGTAAGGCGCTCAGCACCGACCCTAACCTAGACAGTCAGCATATGAATCCCCGGCTGTGATCAGAAACACATTTTGTAATACCATTAAGCAGCCCCAAATCAGGGAGTTCAGCTTTTTAGCTCGCTGCTGCTCCTATGATGTCCGAATCTACTCCAGTTTCAAGAACGCTCCCTCTCCCTGCCCCATCTTCCTTTCTGCAGCTGGGGCTGTGGCTTCCTGCTCCCGGCAGGTGGTAGTCCTCCCGTGGCCTCCTGGCCATGCTGCTCTGTGGCCCCAGGTTACAACCCCTCCTCAAGAGGACAGACAGGGATAGCCAGCCAACTGCACCTCCCCCCAACCAGATACAACAACAACAAGAATAATAATAATAATAATAGCAGGACCGATTGAGTGCCTCCTATGCCCTGCCCTTGGACTTTACACAGCGCGACTGGAGAGAAGAATTAGTATTACCAGACTCGTCTCCACGGAAAGCTGCGGGAGCTGGAGCGCTAAGCAATTAAAGAAATTACTCAGTCCCACAGCTCGAGTCTGGCTCCCAAAGCACCCCCTTAATCTAGATCCCTAACAGGACTATGATGGGGGACAGACAGACAGCCCCAGTGTAGGAGAAAGGGAAGCAGAGGAGGGGAATTCAGTCCAGCCTGGGGATGGCATGGAAAATCATGCGTTCTAGCAACTTCAGACCGTTAAGTTTCTGAACCGCCAGAAGCTGGGAGTAAAACTGGTTGTTGGTGCATTTGTCACCATCTCAGGAGCATCTGTGATTCAAACTTGGGCTGTCTGGCTGCTGGGCCGGACGATCCTCCTTGGTCCCTTCCAGCTTCTAAGCCTGTGGTTCTGTGACCATATAAGGCCAGTGTGCCCAGGGAGTCTCACTGCAACGGAGTGCCTCCTGCACTGCAAGCAAGGGGGAAGCAGAGAGCAGAGCCCAAGTGCAGGCCTCCTGCAAGGTCCCCAAGGCCCCAGAGACAAGGAGCCAAGGCAGGGGAGGCTGGGGGTCCCTCCTTGTTTGTCTCTGCCCAGAAATCTCAGACATGCTCTCCCTCCTTCCATCCCTCTCTCTCCCCATTTCCACTTGAGATGTCCTCCTGCAGTTGCCTCGCCAGGTTTCCTGAGACTTTCCAGAGACCAGCCGGTGGCTCCCGTCCAAAGTCAAACACTCAGGGCTGCAGAGTCAGCCCTTGGTCCTCCCCTCAGGGTCCCTGAGTTTGGTGTGGGTGCCATTGCAGCATCTAGCTTGGCTTCCCTTTGCCAGCCTGGCTCTGCAGGCGTAAGAAATCTGGTGGATTCCCACCCCACCCCAACACTCACACTCACACTTACACACACACACCCGCCTCCAGTTAGTGAGCTCCTTGGAGAGGGGTGGAGCTTGTGCGTCTGTCTACTCCTGGCTCACGTAGTTATGTCCCATTTTCTCTGAGTGCTGTCCAGAGCCCAGCACTGAGCCAAATAACATGGAGAAGAGGAAGCGAGCTGGCTGGGCTCTGGTACCTGACCTCCAGGGGCTGACAGGCTGGTGGTAAAGACAGAAAATTAATAAACAAGTCTAGCAGGAGATGATCTCTGATTATTATGGTTCTCAAGGTGCAAAGCATGTTTTATCACGACTCTATCATTTGTAAGTGGCAGAAACCCATGTCAAATTAGGAGAATGATTGGGCTCCTGTCACTCAAAAGTGTAGAGATAGGATTAGCTTCAGGTATGACTGGATCCAGTGGCTCAGATGATGTCTCTGGGACTTGATCTGACCCACGGATGAAGATCAGTTTCTGGGGCTATTGCACTATGATACTGGAAATGCCACTGACTGTCGCTAAGCTGTCACACACAGCTTCACTCCTGCTTTCCAAATCCTGGTGCTATGTCCTCCAGGGCTCAGACCTGACCTGTCACAAGAGCCTAGACTCCCCTGGGCTGCCTCTCCAACCCCTAACTAGGGGCACCTGTCTGGCTTAGTCAGTAGAGCATGTGACTCTCAATCTCAGGGTCATGAGTTCAAGGCCCAAGTTGGGAATGAAGCCTTCTTAAATAAATAAATACATACGTACATACATACATAAATAAAAATAACCCTGACCAGATGCCTCTTCTCCTTGCTCCACACTCCTTGTGCTGATACCGTAGGACATGTTCTAATACTCACTCTGTGTGTGAGATCTCTGGATCCTCTGGGAGCCTGGATACAGGGATCTAGGGCAGAAGCGGCTCTGCCTCTCAGTGTCTGTCTGGTGGTCGCGAGTAGGGTCTCGAATGCCACTCTGACGCTTACCAGCTGTGTGACCTCAGGTAAGTGGCTTAGTCTCTCTGAGCTTCGGTTCTTTCATCTGTAAAGAGATGATAATAGTTTTCATCTCCTAGGATTGTTTTGAAGATTAAATGAGAGGGTACGTGTAAAGCACAGAAGGCAGAGAGTAAATCCCCCAACATCTACCGCTGTTCTTATTTTGTTCCTTTATACCAATGAAGGAAATTCTGTTTGGGGGGTTCTGGCTTTAGAACGCGGCTATCACTACTCACAGCTATCATTTATATATACTTACTATATAGTAGGCATCTTGCATTTATCCCTCACAACAGCTCGTCGCAGAGGAGAAACCCAAGACCTGAGGGTTTAATTCCTTTACCAGTGACACCCAGCTCATCAGGATAGAGCCGGGGTTGCCCACATCTGTCTGGCTCCTGAGCCCAAGGAGTCAGCCTCCCACTGCTCTTCTCTGCCTCTCCGGATGACGTGGGGAAATAGAAAATAAAGGGGCCTCAAGTGATACTTTGAAGGATATAGGACTCAAATCCCTGCTGGGGGTGCAGGGTTGGGGGGAGAAGATGAGGACGGTGGCATGAAAGCAATACTAGGGCTGACACTAAAAACATCAGTGTTTTTGCCGGAATGATGGGATTACTAATAGTATGTTTTGGTTTGGTTTGGTTTTGGTGTTGTTTTATATGGTCCAACTTTCCTTCCTGGCACTAAGGCCAATATACTTACTACTTGGTAAAGGCTAATATAAAGTTCTACCCTGAAACAGGAAGCCCAATTTTAAGCTACTGTCCACCCATTTGAACAAGTAATGGAACTAGTAATCATGACTGGAGCAAGTTTTCCCCATATTGCCTCATTTCTGCAAACCTCCCATGAAGCTTCTTTATTTTAGGCACCCCTCACCCGGCCCGGGCACCAGGCTAAAACCTTCCAGGTGGTTCTCTACACAGTCCAGCCCAAGGACTGAGGCGGGGAAGAAAAGTGAAGTGTACTAGGGAGCCTGTGCTCTACTCCTGGACTGAGAAGACATTAGGCCAATTACTTAATCTCTCTCAGGCTCACTTTCTCTAATGTCAAGTGGGTATAATTAAAACCTCCCTGCCTTAGTAGGTGCTATTATGACCGATACTAATGGGCGTGAAAAATTACAGTTCTGTCCCGAGTGGGGGTAAATTCTGAAGGCCACCAACGGTCTAGAGAGTATTCCCAGGATACTGGCAAAGCCTGCTGGTCCAGAATGAAGAATGAGAAACTCACTGTACTGGCTTCCTGGAAGAGAGTATCATGGGGAATCACAGATCCCAGCTGCTCATCTCAGGTCATTCGGCGTGTCCCACCCTCGGAGGGGAGTCTGGTCTTGGAGCCTGGGCAACAACGGGCTTTTTTATATTGCTTTTAAGTTGTCTAAAATTTATATTATGTCTTAACTTACCATGCTGTACTGTTAAGTGCTTCATGTATATGAATTTTTCAACAGTATATTTCCATTTTATCCCTCCCATCCTCTGTGCTATTGTTGCATAAGTTTGCATTTTACTTATGTTATAAATATCACAATACTTCTTTTTTAGCCTTTTTCCTCTCTTTACTTTAGTTTGGATTGTTTCCATTGCTTATTGTTCAAGGTCACTAATCTTGTAGGAGTAAATCCCATACAGTGAAATTTTTATCTCAGATATTTTATCTCTACCCATTCCATTCTGTTCTTTTTATGTCTTCCATTTCTCTACTCATTATGTCCACGTTTTTCTTTAATTTCTTGAAAATATTTTAAATGGGTGTTTTTTTTGTTTTTGTTTTAGATTTTATTTATTTGATAGGAAGAGACACAGTGAGAGAGGGAACACAGGCAGGAGGAGTGGGAAAGTCAGAAGCAGGCTTCCCACCGAGCAGGGAGCCTGATGCGGGGCTCGATCCCAGGACCCTGGGATCATGACCTGAGCCGAAGGCAGACGCTTAATGACTGAGCCACCCAGGCACCCCTAAATGGGTGTTTTTAAAGTCTTACTAGTTAATTCCATCATCTCTGTCACTCCTGAGTCTGCTTCTATTGACTGATTTTTCTCCTGGTTGTGGGTCACCCTTTGCTCCTTCGCATAGCCAGGAATTTTGTATTGGATGCTAAATATTAAAAATATTATATTGTTAGGTGTCTAATTTTGTTGTCCTCATTTAAATAGTGTTGGACTTTATTCTAAGGCAATTAAGTTACTTGTGGATCAGCTTGATGTTTTTGCGTCTAATTTTTGAGCTTCTTCAGGGCACGTCTGAAGTAACTTTTACTCTAGGGCCAGTTTAGCCCTACTACTATGGCATGAGCCTTCTGGAGTCTCTGCTGAGTGTCCTCAGGGTTTAATAAGGGCTCTCCACTCTGCCTGGTCAGAACTTGCACATCTCCCAGCCTTGGGTGAGCTTTGGGGAGTATCTAGCTTATAAGCTCCCTGATGCTTGCTCCTTGCTGAGCTCATGCAATCCCACCCAATTCAGCCCAAGACTCAAGGAGATGCCTGGTCATGCATGGAGAGCTTTCTCTCTCTCTCTCTCTCTCTCTCTGTAGTTTTTTCTCTCTGGTGCTTTGCCCATGGAATCCCAGCTACCTCAGCCTTCCTGAATTTTGATCTTTACCTCATCAACTCAGTAAGACTACCGTGCTCTGCTTGGGCTCTCCCTCCCTGCATTGAGGGCTGATAAATGACTCCTAAGTGGAAAACCATGGCAATCAGAGGACTCATCATATTTGTTTCCCTTGTCTCCAGGATCACAGTCCTGTACTGTGCCTGAAACTGCTTGTTTCATATATTTTCTCTAATTTTTTAGTTGTTTACAGTGGGAGCTAGCAATTTCCTCTAAGAGCCCCCTGGGGATAGTGCACCAATGATCCAGACTGGGTGTATCCTCCCTCTAGAAACTTGTACAGAAATGGATTTAGGGTTAAAGAAGTCCAAGAAAAGTCAGAAGGGTCATTCTGATCTGCTTCTTAGAGAAACCCAAGATAAAGACTCACCACCCAGTATCAAGTCAAATTTCACAACAAGAATTGTTAGTGTGCATCAACTGGTGGTGGGACAAATAAAATGTGGTATATCCATACAATGGAATATAATTGGGCAATAAAAACAGATGGAGTACTGGAAAATTCTGTAGCATGATGAATCCTGAAAGCATGGTGCTAAGTGAAAAAAGCTAGTTATGAGGGACGCCTGGGTGGCTCAGTTGGTTAAGCGGCTGCCTTCAGCTCAGGTCATGATCCCAGTATCCTGGGATCGAGTCCCACATCGGGCTCCTTGCTCGGCAGGGAGCCTGCTTCTCCCTCTGCCTCTGCCTGCCTCTCTGTCTGCTTGTGCTTGCTCTCTCTCTCTCTCTAACAAATAAATAAATAAAATCTTTAAAAAAAAAAAAAAGAAGCTAGTTATGAAAGACTGTGTAGTGTATGATTCCATTTACATGATTTGTCCAGAACAGGCAGATCTACAGAAATAGAATACAGATTAGCAGTTGCTTACTAGGCATGGGGGGCGGGGAGTGACTACTAGTAGGTAGAGGGTTTCTTTTGGAGAGGGACAAAATGTTCTAAAATTAGACTGTAGTGTTGCCCAAGCTCGTGAATGGACTAAAAAACATTGACTTGCACACTTCAAGTGGGTGGATTGTATGGCATGTGAATTATATCTCAGTAAAACTCTTTAAAAAAAAAAGATTTGTGAGCGATTTCCTTCTGCCCTAAGGTAATGAAGGGATGGAAAGGTGCTGTGGTGGGGTGGAAGAGAAGGCTCACCGCTAAGATTGATGTATGTACGTACTGGACGGAGTACTCAGTCCTGAACGGAAACACGTGACCCGTGGAGAGTTTGCACGGTTATCTTGGGGGCGGTTGTGGCTCCCGTCCGAGGTTAGTCTTCGACACCATTCACTCCTTAATTACTTCAACCGGAAGAGAATCCGTGCCAAGTTTTAGTTTTATCACTCTTCCCAGCCTTCTCTCCTCTCTGGAACCTGGGGAGCAGTGAGCATGTATTGAGTGACTACTGTGTGCAGGGAGAAGGGGCATTAGGGCACATCTAGCCTTACCCCTGACCTCAGAGGAACCGAGGAACAGGAGAGCAGAGAGTGTCACATGGCCCCTGGGAACTGTAATGTCACCTTTGTGTCCCCTCTGTCATTGTTCAGAGCCACCAGAATAAGGGTGACACGGTAGTCAAATCCCAGCCAAGGACGGAAGAGCAGGCACACCCTTTCTGTGGAGTCTTCATTGTCAAAGATGAAGACGGTGCATTTAAGTGAGTCCTCTTACCTTCAAGCACTGTGAGTTTTCTCTGAAAGAAAAATTATTATTTGTTTGCAGGCTTTTTGCAGGGGTCTTCATCAATATAATTCTAAGTGGAAATTTAGGTTAAGACCCTGAGCTTTGCTTAACAATACTAACGGCTCACATTTATTGAGTTCTTACTGTATGCCCCCCCTGCTCCCCCACCATTCATAGCGCTTTCAGGTACGGTCAGCTCCTTGCTGACACTATTTCTCCACTTGTACAAGGAATAAAAAAAGACTACCTTTCTTTTTGCCACTATTCTGTTTTCCTGCTGAATTTTCAGTAATTCAGGTAGAGTCTTCCTTCAGCTCAGGAATTCCGCATCCAGGTCGGACCCCACCCTCGGCCAGCTAAGCCAGCAGGTTGGCCCCAGAGGCTTGACAGGTCTTGGGCTCTTGGTGCCAAGTGAGGAGAGTGCACTCATCAGATACGGCTTGTGTGCTTTTTCTCTAGGATCATCCACGAAGATGGCTTCTCTGGAGAAGACGTGAAACAGTATAAGCCTGTTGTCTACAGCAACACCATCCAGTCACTGGCAGCCATCGTCCGGGCCATGGACACGCTGGGCATCGAATATGGTGACAAGGAGAGAAAGGTAGGCTGCTGAGCCCATGGGCACCATAAGGGTAAGGCCTGTCCTCCTCATAATGTCGGCTGCCTTATAGAAACCAGAAGAGACTGCGTTTGTGAGAGAGAAGGCTAGTTGCCAGCCCAAGCCAGTGCACCAGTCAGCCTGGCAAATTCGGTCAGAGAGGGGCGTAGGTGCTGGGCACACCTCCAAAGCAATGTTGCCAACAGAGATGACAGCCACCAAATGCTGGGGTTTATTCTGCATGCGACACAGGGCTGGTGATGTCTTAAACTGGGACTCCCGCAGTATTGTACAAGTACTTGCCCTTGGGCAATTAACTTGAACCGAAGTATTTCTCAAACCAGACGAGAAATACCTGAGCACCATCTCCCCTCCTTAGGAGAGCGTTCCTTGCCTTCTTGGGAGCAGGCTGTAGCAATTTGAATTTGACTATCTTCCTTTACACCAATTTGACTAACTTCCTTGTGTTGTCTGCCTCTCCCGGGTGAGCTGGAGGACCTAAGGCTCTCCTTCCTGTAGGAAGTTGATATCCTAGAACAGGGACTGTTTTATATATTTTTAAAATTTTTTTTAAATTCTAGTGAGTTAACATACGCTGTTAATATTCATTTCAGGTGTATAATTTAGTGATTCAACACTTACATACAAGGGACTGTTTTTCAGTTGAATTCCCAGGTGTCTGATAAGTGGTGAATGGAGTAAGTGTATAAAAGCCTCTTATTTGCAAACATTTGCATTAACCATAAGACTGAAACGTATACAGCTACACTTGGCAAAGCTAAATAAAAGAGAGAGGGAAGGAAGGAAAAACAGTCTTAGAGAATTCTATCCAGAAGTGGCTCTATGTCCCCTGGTGAGACTGTGAATCCCAGCAACCCTTTCCCTCTGTCCTGGAGGGCAGGGAAGGAGAGCAGATGGGGAGGTCTTTGAGCACCCCGGCCCCCGCATTGGAGCCTTTGGATAGAGAGAATTAATCTCTGATTACTGTGTGATTCAGTTGTGCGTTGTACATATCCTGTCTTTGCTAAAAAAAAATCATCTCCTTCCCAGAGGAAAACTATCCTTGCTTCTGGGTCTGATGAGGAACCTTTGACAGATAGCTTTAAGTGTGAAATTCAATATTTTATGCACAACATTCTAATTCCATGGGCAGAGTCATACTAGCTCTGGCATGGGCTTCTCCTCCACAGAGTGTGTGGGGAGGAGGGTACTGGTTGATGGAGGGTGTGTCGGAGGCCAGCCTGGGCCAAGAAAGCCGGGGCTCCACCCGCTGCTCCTCTGGGAGACCTAGTCCTGCAAATGGTTCTGCAGAGGAAGCTCTTCCCACTGGGGGGATCGGCTTTGGTTTTGGCCATAGAGCCAGGACCCGTGGAAAGAGAGGTACCACTAGTGCTTGTCTTATTTCCATTACATGGCATTACAGGCACTGTGCTGGCTGCTGGGGATCCAGGAATGAACCCAGTGGGGGCAGCACCCCGAGAAACCAGGCATTTAGCTCATACCTTCTCCCATCATCAGAATCAGCCTAGCAGGTTACAAGGCTCCATTTCTTTTAATAATAGTAATGGTCACGGTGATAATAGGAAGGGCTGTCCTTTACTGCACACCTCCTTGCTGCCAGGCTCTGTGCTGAGCATTTTACATGTGCTAACTCATTTTCATTAACTCAGGCATGAAAACCCAGAGCAGGAAATGCCTGGTGCGATCTTTAGACAAGGACAGGCCATGGGCCTCCTGACCAGAAGGAGAGCAAGGTGCCTGAAATCTCCATCCCCCAAATGACAACGACCAGGAAGAGGCACATGTGTCCATAGCACGTACCTGCCGCACAGACACACACATAATGTACATCCACGGCCCGTGCACTCTTCCAAGCGATCTGTGTTCACCACCATGCCTGCCTCCCAGACACTTCCCTCCTGAAAACTTCCTGCCCTGACCAAAACACAGAAATTCATCCTGACTTTGGAATTCTTTTCTCCTTCAGTTCTGAAAGCACGACTTATTTCTGTGGGATTCCCACCCCTCTCCCCACCACTTGATTATCCTGAACACAGAAGTGATTGCTTGGGAATGGCTGGGAATACAGTGTATCAAGGACGGCGCTGGGGACCCCGGGGCCTCTGTGGCTCTTTCTCTTCTTTGAGGTTTCCCCCTCAAGACGGTCATCAAGCAGGAGGCCAGGGAATGTACCAGTACAGAGGGACACCAAGAACAGAGTGGAGATGCCCAGGAGAGTCTGCTGGACACTGTAGCATTGGAGCCCAGTCCTGTTAATGGTGGGTGGCATCACAGCAGGTGTCTGACCCACCCCCAGAGCAGCACCAGCTCCTCGGGCACAGCCCTCCTGGCTGACAAAGGCCTCCAGGCCCTTGGGCACCTCTCTGTCATGTCACCTGTGAGGAGCAGAAAAGTTGACCCAAGACTCAGGCCAAAGTGAGCCAGACAGCTGGGGAAGGTATTTTCTGGAAGTGCGCTGACATGGATTTGCTGTCTGGGAAGCTGAGTGCAGGGATCCCTATACATTAATCTGGGTTGGGGTGTAGAGGCAACTACCTTCAGACTGAAATCTTCCCCTGGACCTGGAAGGGACATTTGTGATGAAACCTGATTCTGAGAAGGAGCCAGCCATGCGAGCAGAGAGGAACAAAGTCTCCAAATAAGCACCAAGGCACCAAGGTCCCAAGAAGGGAGTGAGGCTGGCATGTTGGAAGAGAGAATGCCTGAACCACACCCTGGGAGAGGGGTGGGGCCCTAGGGTACTGGACACCTTCCAGTTAGATCTGCCTACAGCCAGCCAGATGGTGCCCAGATGCCCTGACCCAGGGCTGGGTCTCCAACTGCTTTCTCTTTCCTCTCTCAGGACCCCGGGAGGGGCCTAAGTGGAGGATCTGCTGTTTCGATGTTGTGAAAAGTGCCCCTTGCAGAGCAGATCCAGATTTGTGTTTTGGCTTCCAAAGACCTCCTTTATTCTCTTGGCTTCTCCCCTTCTGCCCTCCTCCCCCAACCCATCATGAAATATCTAGAGGAAGACAGCCCCACATCCAGAGTCTGCTTGGGCCAGCCAGTTTTGCAATCTCCATACAAAGAAGCATCTAGAAGCTTCCTTGCTGTACCTCATTAGAACAGGTGTCCCTGACTTCTCTTGGTAGCTGGCTCATCACCCCTTCTGGCCCCCCAGTGGAGGGAGGAGTGACTGCTTTCTCCTTCAGCCTATCTGTGCATGAGCCCAAGCCTGAAGAAGCCACTACCTGGGGGCAAGCATCAGGGATCCCCTTACATCAGTCTGGGGTTCCCACACCCCATGCCCCAGGCGCACCAGACCACAGACCCTCTCCCCAAAGACACCACACACTCGTATGCCTCCAAGCCTTGGCTCAGGACATAATCTGCTTCCAATGACCTTCACTCCTTCTCTTCCTCCTGGAATTCCTCCTGTTGAGTGAGGCCCAGCTTAGCTCCTTTCTCTTCCATGAGGGCTTTCTCTTCCATCCCCTAGACAGCAGAACTCAGGTCAAGGCTTTTCCCCCATTGAGCACTTACTCATGCACTGGTACGAAGATTGGTTATGTTACTCTCTCCTTAGAGCTGCAACCCTTGTGCTCTAGGGTGATCAAGACCCTTTTGAGCAGCTAATGAAAGCAATGAGGCTTCTCTCCTGAACAGTGCACACATCTGGGAAATCCTGCATACAATTTCAGGGGGCTCTGGCACTCATTAAGCCTGGAATAAGAGCTCCTTCATGATTTTAGGTCTTTCTGCACAAAGCCTGTGTCATTCATCTTCCGGTCCCCTCCTCAGCCAAACAACCTGCACAGGGCTCAGAATATAGTAGGCCTTCACAAAAAGCCCCTTGAGTGGAATGACATGTCTCAATTCCTCAGCTGTCACAGAAAAAAGGAAAAGCACCTGTGATTCATCACTAAACGAGCAGATACTGACTGAGCACCTACTATGGGTAGGCTTTGTGCTAAGTGTTCAGAGGTATGTGACACAGAGCCTTTAAGGAGTTGATTTAAAACAGATGAACATATGGGAAGGTGGGAAAAAGAGAGAGAGAGGGAAACAAACCATAAGAGACTCTTAACGACGGTGAACAAAGTGAGGGTTGATGAAGGGAGGTGGGTGGAGGGTGGGCTAGTTGGGTGATGGGCATTAAGGAAGGCACTTGTGATGAGCACTGGGTGTTGTATGCAACTGATGAAACACCAAATTCTACTCCTGAAACCAATATTACACTATATGTTAATGAACTAGAATTTGGGGAAAAGGGAGTTGATCTCCTTGGGAAGACAGGGCTCACAAGCTGAATGCACTCAGCCATCACAAGGCGGTCAGGAAGAGCCTCTTAGAGGAAATGAGGCTGGCACTGAACTTGAAGCAGGGGTGTAGCTTGGCAAGGGCAGATATGGGTAAGGAAAAGGACTTGAAGCAGGAGGAACAGGAATAAAGGCAGTGGGTTGGTAGCAACCAAAACAGATCTGAGGGACAGAGAAGGCCAGTGGCCAGAACGGAGGGTTAGGATATGGCGAGGTGTGGGAGAGTTAGAAGATAGAGTGGGGTCCAGATTGGGGTGGGGGGCGACCTTGGACGGTGTGCCAAGGAGGTTGGGTTTGGTCCTAGTGGCAGCAGGCAGCCATTGTTAGATTTTTGAGCTGGGGAGGGGTGGGATGAAAGTGAGTTTTTAGGAGAGTCTTATGATGGCCTGTGTAGGGGTGGAGGGACTAGTAGGAGGAGGACTGCAGGTAGGGAGGAAGGCTTGGGAACTATAGGGAATGACACATGTGCGGACTGCGGTTCTCCATGGGGGTTGGAAAAGAGGGCAGCAAAGTGATGTGTGGTGATGAGAGGAAGGTGAGGGCCTGGGATTGATGGCGGCTGGGGCAGAAGGGTGAGGAATCAGGAGACTGGCTTACTGAGTGCAAGTGAAACCTGGAGCAGCAAGCAGGAGATGGGGCTGGACTGGGCTCAGTGTGCTGAGTCGCCTTGCAACCTAGTGGGCTGCCCAGTGGGAGTGATCAGCAAGCAGATGGATCAGAGAACCAAAGCTTTAGGAATTAAAGGTGGTGATAATGGTGACTTCAGGTCTGTATGTTTTGGGGGCCGGGTTTAAACAGTTGACATTATTTACTTAATCCTAACAACCACCTGTGCAGTGGATGCTGTGGTTATCCCTTACAAGTGAAAAAAATGAGGCTGGCAGGCTCAGTGACTTGCCCAAGGTCCTGCAGGCAAAATCCGTATGTATATGGTCTAGATAGTACTCCTAACAAAGCTGCCGTACCTGTAATTCAGGTCCAGAGCAGAGTCCCATTTAAAAAGGCACAGCAAAATCAGGCACAACAGATCTTTAAAAGAATCTCAATTCTCTATCCTAAGTCTCTCTAAAAATATGAAAAGGGACCCAAAGGACAACTCCCATTCCTGTTCTTCTCATATATCCTTTACTGTTGTCTTCCTCTTGTCTTCCCCCCTGCACCATCTTGTGCTGCCCCTCCAAATTCTACAGACACCCCCTCTCTACCCCCAGCCTGCAAGGCTTCCCCTCCTTTGGCCTCTTTCTCCTTCTCTGTCCCCGACCTTTTTTCTCTCTCTTTCTTCCTCTCCTCTCTGCTGGAAGGGTGTTTTGTAACCTGTACGAGGTTCCCTCTCTCCCTTTTTCCACCTGTTCCTCTCCTTCCGGCTCTCCTTCCCCCCACCAACTCCTTTCTCCCACCCTCTCCTCCTCCCTCCTCTTCCTCGGCTTCGCTCTGCTCTCTCCCTCCTCGCGCGCCCCACCCCTCCACCGCTCATTATCATGTAAATTGTCTTAACCTTCGGAGCTGAGTCGGTCCCCCTTCTCCTGCTTCCTCAGTTCTCAGCCCAGGGCCTGCATCTGCATCACAAAAGCAGAGAAACTTGTCTAGCAGAACGGCCTGAACTCAGACACTAAAAGAAAGAAAAGCTGGGGGAAACTGGACAATTACAGGGTTAGAAGATTCGCTTAGACCAGTAGGGGGATGGGGAAACAACTCATGTTCACAGATTTTATTACACACGTACATATGAACATACGTAACCCTTATGTGCATGTCTGTGTGTTCTTAGGTATGTAACACACATTGTAAACTAGCCGGGCAATAGGAAGAAGTAATGCCTTGAACTTGAAGGAGGCTTTATTCAGTGGAAAATACTCTCGTTTTCATTTGTTTGCCATCTGTACAGGTGCATATTTCTCTCAACAAATTATGAGCTTCTCAAGGACAGAATAGAGGTCTTCAGTACAATGCCTGACACAAGAAGTATTAGATACTGTGTTCATAGCCCAGCTGTACCACCAGCTCTATGGCCCTGGGTAAATTACTGAACCTCCTCAATGCTCAGTGTTTGCATCTTCAAAATGGGCATAATCCTAATACCTTCTTCATTCTTCTGCTCTAAGATTAAATGAGATAATGCTTGCAAAGTGCTTAGGATAGTGCTCGACACATAGAAGGTTCACAGCACATATTAACTCTTGTTCTTTTTGTTGGTTTTGTTGTTTATAATTATTGGTAAGATCTTGATGAGTTATCCCCATGGGGGCTTAGTGAGGAGTGGGTACAGTTTGATCTGCATTTTGCAAGTTAGAAACAGAGGCACAAGGACAGGGTTACTGACCTAAACAGGACTGAAGATTGGTGCTGGTTGGTGTGGCTGCCTGGTGCTCCTCTGTCCCACCACGGGGCTTCATTAGAACTGCCCCCGCCATGCTCCCCCCCACCCTGGGATAATGGCAGCTTTTTGGGGAGGCAGAATCACATTTCACACCTGGTTTCCAGAATGTCATCGGATCTCCTCTGGTACAAGAAATTTTGACATTTAAGTCACACAGCGGAGCTCAGACCCTATCTTTTTTTTTAATCAGGGAAATATTGTGGCCTCTTCTGCACGGCGCGTTTGCCCTGTAGTTTACATGAATTCTGAATCGGGCAGGAACAAGGATGCTGTCTGGCCTGTGTCCGCCTGAGTTCCCTAGGGCCTGGAGAAACCTCAGGGGTGGTTGTCAGATCTGATGGGGACTGGGGGAGGTGACGGATGACGGCCTCCGTGCACCCGTGCCCAAACCTGAGGCCAGGAAGAGGCTTCCATGGGGCAGCAGTGTGGATGCCCGCTGTGCCCTGCACACTGAGGCTCTCCAGCCACGCCAGCCCAGGCCCAGTCCTGCTCTGATCCTTGGCCTGGCCAGATGGGTAGAGTTGAAAACTCCTCCATTCAAGACCATCGTAATTCTACTGCTCCATTTTGCAGATGGGGCAAAACCGGCCCCATTGGGCCCAAACAGGAAAGGGACTTACTCAAGAGATGACGAGGCAGCCGAGGACTAGAATGTTAGGTTTCTGGATTCACGGTTCTCTTCTCTTTCCATCGGACCAGTCTGCCTCAGATTACCCACCCAGCCAATGTGGGGCTTCATTTTTTTTCATTCGGCTGGTCAGTCAGTCATTTCACAAATACTTACCGACCACTCACTTCCTGGCAGACCACGCACTACTATCCAGCAGGGCTGGCTACAAAGATAAAAAGGTGTCGGGGCTCCCAAGCTTCGGCAGAGATCATGTTTCTGGGATGAGAAGGTGGACTTCTTGATTACTGAGGCCTCAAGCAGCCCTGACATTCCAGCTCTGCAGCCCCCTCCCTGCGGTCCCAAGCCAGATCCGGCTGCTGGAACCTCGGTCCAGGCTCGCGGCAGCAGCCCTGTCTGCCTTCACGTTCCCCGCATCAGTGTGTTCAGTGTAGAGCGGGGGTCACTCCCTTCATACAGCAGGTGCGTGCCCTCTCAGGCCAAGTGCTGGGCTGGGTGCTGGGGGCATTCCTACGAATAGGACAGACACAGCCCCTGCCCCCAAGGGGCACGGGGAAGCAGGACGGACACTTCAGGCTCTTTCTATTTTTGTGGAAGCGCCGTGATATGAGCCCTGAGGCGGATGAGGATGATGGACGCAGTAACCATGTCCTAACTCATGGCTGTCTGAAGAGGACATGAATCAAGAGGCGCGAGCTCCTCGAGCAGGGCCTGGCACACAGTAGGTACTCAGGAGAGGCAACTTAGTATTCAGATCATGTGCCTTGAAGCAAAGTGACCACTACTCTGGTTGGTTGGTTTTTTTTTTTTTTTTTAATTTTATTTATTTATTTGACAGAGAGAGAGAGAGATCACAAGTAGGCAGAGAGAGAGGGAGAAGCAGGCTTCCTGCTGAGCAAGTAGCCTAATGCGGGGCTTGATCCCAGGACCCTGGGATCATGACCTGAGCCAAAGGCAGAGTCTCAACCCACTGAGCCACTTGGGCGCCCCCACTACTCTAGTTTTAAAAGGTTGCTTGGGCATGGCCGCTGAAGGGAAGGAAGGAGACGGGTCCGGGCCTTCTGAGCAGAGGGTTGCTGGAGCTGAGAACACATAGGGGGACACGGCTTTGGCTTAGATTCTGTCCTGTGGTCAGCTGTCCATCCTAGAGAAACAGTAGGGAAGCCAGAGCAGGCTCGAACAAGCCAGTTCACTCACGCCTGGCCCTTAGACCAGAGGCTGCTGAGGGGAAAATGAGCTTTCTTGGGTGGGCATTGGATTTTGCTAAGGGCTTTGTTGAAAACCTTTTACTAAATGTTGATAAAAGGCTAAGCCATCCCCTGCCTTAGTAGTCTAGTGTTGAGAACACACCTCGATCTTGCTTGTTGATGGAGGATCACCCTGGGCCCTGGGATCCTCTCTGTGGACATGGGGAACTATGGTTCAAGCCCAGAGATAAAGGATATTCTCTTGGGACTCTGGGCTCAGTATGCTGCCCCAGGGCCTTCTGAAGACGTTGCTTTGCTTTGGGGACAGAGTTTTTGGAAAACAGTTTACCTAGGAGAAAGCCCACATTCTTCCTGCCGCGAGGCCCTTGACCCAGAGATGCCAGGCCAAGTCTGAACACAATCCCTGAGCTTGTTCTTTGAGAAACAGGGGCAGACCGCCATCATAGTTAGGGAGGTATTTGACGTTTCAGATTTCAGGTAGTCGTGCTCTTAACTGTAAGTGGTAAGTGCTCGAGCCAGTCACTCCAAGTGTCACTGGGTAAGTCAGCATGTCTTTGGCTGTGAAGAAAAAAACACCCTCCCAGCAGTGTCCGAAACCGTAGGGACAGTCGATGTCTTGTGGATAGGGAGGTCCAAGCGTTGGCACTCCCAGGGCTCAGCACCAGGGCCCGGTCTGCACTTGGAGGCTTTGTGGGTGCTCTTGGTTCCAGGATGGCAGGGAACACACCTCCTCGCGGGGAGTCCAGAGGCGGGTGGAAGAAGCAGGGCATCCCAACTTCTTACTCCACATTGGCCTGGGAGTAAGGGAGCAGTAGAAGACAGAGCTGTGGCCCCTTTTGCCATTCTAGTGGGACACACAGGCAGAGAGCAGTTCAGGGATAACACGGGGTACTGCCTGCCACCCCCCCTGCAGGCAGCCATGAGAAGCAGAGAGCCCATGAAAGTGGTGTGCCGAGGAGATGGGAAGCCAAGTCCACTGGGAAGTCCCACCAGGGGGTGGGGGTGGTGGATGATCTGGGGAGGTGGGGACTCCAAGGCAAACCGTCCTTCCAGGTGATGGCAGAGGAGGGGCCTGGTTTCTTCTCTGGTTTTGACTCTGTTGTAGTCCCACTGTCTTAGTCTCCTCAGGCTGATATAAGAAAAATACCATAGTCTCAAACAATAAAGACGTGTTTCTCGCCATTCTGGAGGTTGGGAAGTCAGAGATCAGCAGAGATGAGCAGACCCACCTTCTAGTTCCTGGGCAGCTGTCTCCTCACTGGGCCCTCACATGGCAGAAGGGATGGGAGAGCTCGTGGGCTCACTTGTGTGAGGGCCCTCATCCCATCCATGGGGGGACCCTCATCCATGGGGGCTCTGCCCTCAAGACCTCATCCCCTTTCACGGACCTTTCTTCTAATACCATTACACTGGGGATTAGGTCTCAACACAGGAACTTGCAGGGCGGCAGGGACACAAACATCCATCTGTAGCACCATGGAGACCCAGAAAGTCGATGTTGTCCCCAGGGGCACCAAAGACAAGGAAATAGCTGCTGGCCAGTGAATCCTGCAGCCTAAAGCTGGTGGCAGAAGCCCAGGGGAAGAACGTCCCATCTGGAGGATCGCGGGGCAAGGCTCCTCGGGCCCAGCACAGTAGTCAGGCACCCTCGGCCCTACACTACCCCCACACCCCAGCTTCGGTGGCTTATAAGGTGTGGCTGAGGCTGCAGCCAGCCCTGGCACCCATCTGGCCCCGAGGTCCCTTCCGTGGCATGTCAAGTAGAGGAGTGCTAAGGCCAGGCCCCCGTGGCCTTTGCCCGTTCCTGTGTTCATTGCCTATAGAAAGGGCCATAGGATTTTTAAAATAAAAGGAAAAGGAAGCATAAATGGGAGACCCCGCTGGAACAAAAGGCAGCGAGCAGTCAAGGAAGGCCGCAGGCAAGGATGCCTCACACTTGCCTGGCTCTGTCTCTCTCTCTGACTCTCTCATGCTCGCTTACTCCCCTCCCCCCCACTCCCTGCAAGCCGCTAATTACTCTGCTCTGACGGTGGGAGAATGTTACAGCCGCGCAAAGAAACATCCCGTAGCGTCAGGACTGACGTGGGTCCCCTCTAATGGCCCTTCCCGTGGTGTCCGGGAGGTCCCTGCGTTACAGCGGGTCCCGTGTCTGTCTGTCTGCCCCACGGCAGGAGCTGCTGGCCTCCTCTCCGCAGAGCCATCTGTGGATGCATCCTTCCGGCTCAGCGTAGTGGTTTTAAGGGGGCAAGTGGGCTACCAAGGGGACCTCCCAGCCTTAGAAGATGGCAGAGAACTAGCCAGAGATGGCTAAGAGACAGCCTGCCTGACCAGTGCCATTTCTGTGAGGTTCCTGGCATATTGAAAAATAAAGAATGCCCAAGTCAAGGTCACGAAAGTGTGGTGTAGTTTAAAGGTCTATGCTTAACAGTGAATACCTCGGACCCACTGTAGACACAATGCACTATAGCCGTGCTACCTAAAAATCAGTTCCAGGCCTACTGTATTCATTCACAGGGCAGTGCTGGCCGTGTGGTCCTGCAGTGGGTGGGTCACCCGGGAAAGTTTTGTGACCGGCATTGTCACCTTTTACTACCGAGCTCTCTCCCCGACTATGTCCATTACCTCGCCTGCTCCAAGCCCCCGGTTTGAGCCCTTTGTGAATGCACGGTCCCTTTCTGGGGACCCAGCACACCACAGAGGAGCCTGTTTGCTAAAATCCAGCTTGTTGGTGGGCACTGGGGACTGAGAAAGGGTTAGGATTGTCAAGGCAGAAGCACTACATGGGGGAGACCACGATCGTAGGCCACGTGGGGATGGCCAAGGCGGTATCCGGGTCTCTCCCCAGGTCAGTGGCCCTGCTCCTTTGGAGGTGGGGGGTGGGGCCAGGAGGCACCAAGGTAGTTCCGTACACGTGGGGGTGGCTTCCCGGCAAAAACCAAACCCATTTGCCCCTTGGACAGTCACATACACATTCACCCAGTGCTTGACTCTGTTTCCTCTTCCTTCGTGTTACTGGTAAGGCAACTTACAGTAGTCTGGTGCCACTGCCAAAGACCCTTCTCCGGACAAAGTGGACCTCTTTTGGTCACCAGTATAGAAGGCACCGTCAAACTGGCTTTTGAAAAAAAGTCACCTGGCCCAGGGATTGAGAAGTCTAGAGGGACAGCTGCAGGTGAGGCTTGATTCAGCCGCTCCTGGGATATCCCTGGCTATTCCTCATTTCTCCACTCCATCCCACTGTGTGGTCTTTACCTTGGGCTCCATGAATTCGCTCTCTCACCTTGCCTATCATCGGCTACAACAGTAGACTCACTACCTCTTCCCACCACACCTGACCTGGGAGCAAGCGTCCTGGCACACACAGAGACAGGCCACACCTTGCTGGCTCTTCCCTAAGCAGCTCCCCAGGTCCTGGGCTTCCCTCTCTCAGTGGTCCTCTTGGACCACAGGCCCATCCCTCAACCACTCACTGTGACCAGAGTTCACCCGGGGCTAGAGCCGGGCTTTGCAGTCAGAGAGACATGACCTTGAATCCTGGCCCTGCCTCTCACCACATTGGCTGCTCACCTGGCCCAGGGCACCTCAGATTCCTCTTCTGAAAACTGAGGATGGCAGCTGCTGACAAGCTTATTCTGGTTAAAAGCAATGACGTAGACAAAGAGCTAAGCAAGGTGCCCGGTATGGGGTAAGTTCTCCGTAAACAGCTGTTGCTTCCTTCCCCTCTTACCCCACTTCACTGCCTGTCTGGGGAGGAGCCGCGACCAGAAGTCTGGACATGACGGTGTTTCAAAATTGGCGTGAAGGGTTAGTGCCAAGGCCTCTGAGTTACTGCAGGTCAAAGAGGGCGCCTCCCCACACGCCCCACTTCCTGCCCGGACCTAATGGTTCTGGTTCTGGAGCCTCAGCTCCTGCTCTTGCTGGCTTGGCAGGACTGGCGCTGAGAAGCACAGCTCTGGAGCCAGAGCCCGGCAAGGCCTGGAGAAGCCCGAGGGGGAACAACAAGGAAGAAGAGGCAGGGCAGCAGAGAGGGGGAGGAGAGGCAGATGGTTCTAGGGTTCTGGGGAGCACCTGAGGTGGTTCTTCACGAGTGGAAGGGTCACGCCATCGAGTGTCCCTGAGTCAGTGGGGGGCTTAGCCCAGTGCCTGGCAACTGCTGGTACATTTGTGTTAAGGCTGTGTGGCCCTGTGGATGCCATTCCCATGGCGAGCCGCACCTTAGGCCCTCCGCATACAAATGTCTGCTCCCTCTCCGATATGCCCACGTCTGTCTCTCTTTTTCGTTCACTCATCCATTTGTTTGGGAAACCTGTGTTCTGGTCCTGTCTGCACTGGATATGTGCCAAGCCCTGGGTGAGCGCAAACAGGCGGGGGTGCTGCTGTCCCAGAGCTCAGTCTGGGAAAAGATGGACACTCCTTAGAAACTCTAGAGAGCTGAGAACATCCTGGCTGCAGGCCCGGCCTGGCCTGTGCTAGAGGACAGGTGTCTGACAAAGAGCAGCAGGGACTGGCGTGAGTGAGGCAAACAAGAGCGGGAGAGAAGAAGCAGGACATTTCAGGCAGGTGGAACAGCATGTGCAAAGGTCCTGAGGTGAGAAGTCCTGACCAAGTGTAAGGGTCTTGAAGAAGGCCAGTGTGACTGATGCCCAGAGGTCTAGGGGGCATCGGAGTAGGAAATGAGGCTGAAGATGGAGCCTGGGGCCAGCCAGGTGAGAGAAGCTTCTCAGCCATGGGAGGAATTTTGGCTTTGTTCCTAGCTCAGAAGAAAGCTACTGAAGATTTTTCCTTGTGGCTGCCGGATGGAGAATGGCTAGGTGGCAGCAAGAATGGCAATAGGGAGAAGAGTGGAGAGGCTCCAGTGGGCATCCAGGGAGAAAGAGGCACACAGTATATCCCAAGAAGGGACTGGGCCTCCCTCCAGGTCTGCCCACCACCCACCTCACATGAGGCGCTGGGCCATATTCCTCTAGGCACAGGGCCTCGGAGCCTACCAGAGCCTACAGGTGTCTGTTGGGTGAGTGGAAGGAGTCCTGCTCCACCCCTGCATCCTAACCCATGCAGCGGGGACCCCAAGCCCTGAGCACAAGGACCCTGGCCACCCAGCTCTGGGCATCCAGGAAGCCCTCAGGGGAATCTCCTCCGGGCTCTGTGCCTCCAGTGTGCTGTGGCCTCCCCATCCTAGCCCCTGACTCAGTCCCTTCTGGATGTTCTGGCCTCAACTCCCTCAAACCCCTATCCTTTGCCTCAGTTTCCTCGTCAGTAAACTAGAGATAATTGTGTCGTTCTGATAACAAATAACCATGGACAGGGAGCTCTTATATTGCAATGTGCTCCTGCAAACCCAGCGTGAGCCTGTTGCTTCCACCGACGCCCACAGGCCCTTCTGGCTCAGCCAGCTCACGTCACCCAGCGCAAGTGCTAGCAGGCCACGCTCCCCCCTTCCTCTCTCCCCAGGCAGCCCAGCAGCGGCTGACGGCTTCTTGAGGAGCTGCGGACAAAGAGCAGCTCACACACCCAGACTGCTCCCCCCCGCCCCGTTGTCTCTGGTCCCAGGTCCCCAGGGTGCAGTCCCGAAATAGCTCACTGCCAAATTAGGTCCAGCCTTTCCAGCTCTGTGGGCACCTCCTCCCCTTCCCCAGCCCTCTGTCTTCCTCCCATTCTCCTTCCTGCCACACTTCCCTGCACGGTGCCCAGACCAGCTGGTTCCCCTAATGACAACCAGCCAAGGAAAGGAAGGAGCTGTCTGGGCCCCAGGAGCCTGCTGGGGGCTCCACCACCGTTCGCCGGTTCTGGGCCTGGGTGTTCGAATGGCGGAGTACCTTGACTCCCAGATCCTGCCCTCCCTAGGACCGGGTCCAGGAGTTCGGGGGGTGGGGGGACTGACTCTTGTATCCACACGTGGAGAATCATCTGCCCCACTTCCACGCGAAGCTCTAGATGTGGTGGGCAAAGAGCACAGGCTTGGGAGTCAGGTACAGGGTCAAAACCAGACCCTCCTTTCTGGGCTCTGTGACATCAGGCAGGTTCCTTGTGTACCTTAAACCACAGTTTTCTCATAGGTAGGAAAAATGACACCAGTGTCTTTCAGGGGCGCGTGGCTGGCTCAGTTGGTGGAGCTTGTGACTCGATCTCAAGACTGAGTTCAAGCCCCAGGTTGGGTGTAGAGATTACTTAAAAATAAAATCTTAAACAAACAAACCAAAAAACAGTGGATTTCAATCAGGATACAGGCTTACCTGCTGTAACCAAGACCTCTAAGTAAGAGCGACATCGAGTAGAGAAGGGCATCTCTCTCTTGCCTCAGCTGCCCAGATGTGACCCAGGATCAGGCCCTTCTGTCCACAGCTGAGAGGCTCTGTCACCTTTAGGGTCACCGCTTCCTTTTAGGCCTGAGAGGCAGCTCCAGCTACCCCTTCTCGCCAGCAGCGGGGGGAGAAAAGGAGAGGGGTTGGATTGTTGAAGGCCTTGAGTGTCGGGCCAAGGGGGATAGCGTCTCCATGGCGTGGGCCCAGAGGTGTCGAGCAGGGGAAGAGCCCATGTTGAGTGGCGTTCCACTAGCACTGCATGGAGGGCAGGATGGCCCACATCTTCCCTGGATCTTGTTGCTTTGTGTTGGTTTGCTTCAGATCCACTTTTCATCCACAGCCCAGCAGTTGTCTGAACATCAGGGTCTCAGAGCCCCATCGGCCAGGACCCCTGCAGCCAGCCTCCTTCCGCAGCACTGGTCTCTACCTTGCCCAGCACCTCCGGCCCCTCCTCAGGGAAGCATCTCGGAGCACGTTGCTTTTCCCGACGCTTCCCTTCCTTGGGCCTCTGTGTCCCGTTCTCTGCGAGCACTTGCTATGAGCGTATGATTTTGTGCTGGGAGTCTCGCTGACACTCAGCTGGACTCGGACTCCTCAGGCATTAGTCCCGTGATGTGATCATGCAAAACACGCTTGTCTTGTCGAGTGAGCTTGGGAACCCAGACCGCGTCTCCTCTCGGGGAAGCGCTGTGCACGTCGCAATGTCAAAGACAGTCCAGGCCCTCCAAAAAGGAAGCTTGTCGTATGTGTCTCACCCCAAATTTCCCACTGCTGTTTTTTTTTTTTTCTTTTTTGAGTCATCCGATGAAGTTATGTAAGCACTCCCTGCAACCTGTGTTCTGGTTCAGGTCCTTCCTTCTACAGAACGGGAAACGGAGGCACAGTGGGAGGAGAGGCTCGCACGAGGTCACATCACAGGTCACAGGAAACAAGAGCCACACTCCCACCTACCAGTAACTATTCCCAAGCTTCCTTCCCTGCTTCAGAGTCCCTGCCCCACGCCCCCCTGCCCATCTGGTCTCCCCAGCCCTCTGGTGCTGTTGCCTCCGTGGGTGGGAGGCGTGACCCCTGGGACTAAGAGTGAAGCAGCGACACCGGACGGGGGCTCTCGTTCTTGCTGTCCCTGAATTAGAGCGGGTCCAGGGTTATCCCTCGAAGACTCCCACCCTCACCCTCACCCTCACTCTGCTTGGGCCCAGAAGCGCAGAGAAGGACAGCCCTGGACACCTCTGTGCCCACACTGTTCCAAGCACTGTCTCCATGGGAACACATCTGGTCCCTGTCTTGCCCTTTGGAGGACTTCCTGCTTCTTGGTGGGACCCTGACTGACACATAGATTCCGTTATGTCCTCATTCTGCAGATGAGAAAACTGAAGTTCAGGGAGAGGAGCTAACAGGGAAGCCCAAGGTCACACTGCTGCAGAGCGGGAGCAAACCCAGGCAGCCTGGCCCGCGGTGTGTGCTCTCAACCAGTCTAGCGAGGATGCGGGCCCACATGCTCCATCTGGGCTTCCCCAGCAGGAAGATCCCTGCGAACCATGGTCTGGGACCAGGCACTGAGCTGTGTACATAGAGATAACCAGTGACTCCTGGAAGACCAGGAAAGGGCCAGCCTTTCTAGCTGTCGACTCTGACACCATGCCGTAGTCACCCAGCCGCTGGCGGGTGAGGCCAAGGTGCTGACCGAGCAACTCTTCTGCCCCCTTCACGGGTTCCTGGGCCTTGCCAGCCACAGGGGTGAGTGAGTGGAAAGACTGTTTTGGTGTCACCATCCGAAGCAGGCCAGGAAGCAAGCCCAGGGCACGTCCTTGGGCTGCAAGTCCTAGAAGTTTTCAAGCTAGAAAGGGAGAGGAGAATCAGGCCTTGCCTCTGCAAGGAAAGTGGGGAAAGTAGGAAATGCAGCCCCCGTCCTAACCCCACCAGGTACCGAGCTCCATAGGGAGAACAGCTGGTGTGAGCCAGGCTTCCTCACTGTGACCCTGACACCCGTAGGGGCGAGAGCCCAGTCTGCCTGGGATCCCCAGGAGCTCATCAGGGAGGGCTGGGGTCTTAATCATGTGAGGGTCCTTCTCAAGCCAGAGGCATGCCAGGCTTCAGCTCATGGCAGAAAAGTCCAATTCTGGGCCCAACCCCGCTCTCAGCTGGCTATGTGACCTCAGATGGGTCCCTTACCCTGCAGGGCCCTACAGAAGAACCAGATGGCCTCTAAGATCTCCCCTCCACCTCCTCCCCCATGTGAGTTCTATAAATTCTAAACAGTTCTATAAATTCTCCTGGCAGAGCTTAATTGCTAAGGTTAGGTGATTGCCAGCACAAGGCTCTTCCCTTATATCCAAAAGAGAAAGAACCGCAGAGTTTCAAAAGCAGGACATGTGTGGAAGTTGGAGACTGACTTCTTTCTAGGTGGGAGTCGCTGTTAGTGGCAGAGGGAGGCAACCTACCCTGGTGGGGGTCCTCCATGAGCACCCAGGGCCTGCAGCTTGGGGTGGGGACCAGGACGGGGCTGTAAGGATGGGCGTGGCCCCAGGCCCACAGGAGCCCCAGTGTGGACTGGTGTGTGTAAGGCACCGAGCCATGGGGATGAAGCCACTAAGCCAGGCAGAAAAACTGTCAAGTGTTACCACTGCTGCATCTGTGTCAAGGCAACCATGTTGCAGGGTGGGGGCCCATGAATGACCGCGTGAAGCTGTCAGTTTGGGTCTGATCAATCTAGAAGGCTCCCCAGGTGGTGGGGAGAGGGAAGGTGGATTTCAGGAGCCGCTTGCTTGACAAGAAGGAGGTGGCAAGGCATACGGCACAGGCTCCGGGGGCGGGGGGGTGATGCCAGGGACGCCTCTGGGCATTGTCACAAATGCTTTGCACACATGTCAGTGACAGACCCATACCCCCAAACCCAGAGCGCATGGGCAGATGTCCTGTGGTGCCCTCCAGGCACCCAGAGCTCCGCTGGCCAGTGCTACTGCTGAATTTCCCCCAGACGCATTCTGTGCCCTGCCCGCCCTGCTCAAGCCCCCGGAGTCTTCTTACTAGCCCTCGGCCTCTTCTGACCCTGGAGTCGGTGCTCTGAGCCACAGCTAGCAAGAACTTTTCCAAATGCGTAGCTGATCTCTGCTCCACAGCCCTCCGTGGCCCTCAAAACCAAGCCCTGCGGGCCTTGGGCCTGTTCCTGCCACAAGGCCTGCTTCTCATGCCTTAAACTCTGCAACTTCGTTGGCTCCAGAACCTGGGCAGATGTTTCTCCCACACCTGTTTCCCCCATCCATCCCCGCCCCTGTGCCCCGCTTCCCTAGACTTGGGCTCTACTCTCACCTCTGGGAATCCTTGCCTGATCCCCCAACAGCAAGCCTGGCCTTTTGTCCTGAGGCTCTCAGAGCCCTCGCAGCTTGCTTCACGGCCTTGTCACATTTGTAAATGTATGTGTGTAGAATATTTGATCCCCCGCTAGACCGCAGGGAAGGAAGGGACCGTGCCTACATGGCTCCAAGTGGAATGAGTACCCAGCACGGAGCCCAGTGCCTGGCCCAGGGCGGGTAGGCGCTCAGTTAAACTCTGCTCCATAAACAGAGTCACTTGCCCGTGGTGAGCTGAGTTGTCTGCTGGGGTCAGAATGGATTTATCTCATATATGTCTGGTGCACCGCACCTTCCAAAACCGAAAGGTCCCACTTGCCAGTGTCTCTGTTGAGCCCAGGAAACAGCTACAGGCAGGTTCTCCCCTACCCAGCCCTCCTGGTGCTCCAGCCTCAAGAAGTAACCATCACAGAGTCGAGAGTCCCTGTGGACACCTTGCACATGAGCCCCGCAGGCTTGGTGGAGTCCAGGTGTCAGGCACCCAGCCCATTCATTCCTCCTCCCCAAGCCTTGGCCCGAGAAGAGTCTCAGGTTGGTGTGAGTTCTGGAAAAGTCCTGCTTTTCTAGTCACTAGCTGTGTGGTCCTTTGAAAACCCCAGAATGCATGCTCTCCCCGGGTCTCTCAGCCAGCTGACTTTGTGGATCCAGAGGCCCTCGGGGCCATGGCACCCGCAGATGTGCAGGGAGGCTTCTCATGGGTGTAGTAGAGAGAGCCACCAAAAGAACCACCCAGAATTTATCTTTGAGTAACACAGTCTCCTGACCTGGATTCCACATAGCACTCACGGGTCCTGAATGGGGGGTGGGGGTGGGGGGGTAAAGAACCCCCAGGGTACTGGGTGAGAGTACACAGACTGTGCTGTGTGGGAGCCAGAGGCCCTGGTGGCCTTGGAACTCCCTGTTGTCACGGCCTAGGCATGGACATCTCTCCATCTTTCCTCCAGTGTTTACAGAGCACGTGCAAGTCACCTCTGTCCCTGCCTCCTCGAAGAGCCTGATAGTGCCGCTTGCCAGCCAGCAGTGTGTCCAGTGGGGAACTGCCAATCCCCCCTGACCTTCTTTTTCTTTAGCTATCAACTGGGGAGTAAGAGTGGTACCTACCTTGTGCTTGGGACACTGTGAAGGGCCTGACCGGTTGCCCGGTGCATTGGTAAGGGTAAGCTCCTTCTTCATGTGCTCAGGCTGCCGTAACGAAGCATAGACTGGGTGGGTTAAGAAAAGCAAGTTTATTTTCTCACTGTCCTGGAGGCAGGAAGTCTGAGGTCAGGGCTCTGGCCCATTCAGTCTCTGGTGAGTGCCCTCTCCCTAACCTGCAGATGGCCACCTTCTCATTATGTCTCCGCGCGGTCTTTCCTAGGTACCTGCTCCCGACAGGGAGAGGAAGCTCTCTGATGTCTTTTTTTATAAGGACACTAAACTTCTCAGATCAGGGACCTCCACCTTTATGACCTCACTTAACCTTAATTACTTCTTCACTCCAAATACAGCCACACTTAGAGTTAGGGCTTCAACATAGGAATTTTGGGTGGACACATATACTCATTCTATAGACTCTTTTTTTTTTTTAAAGATTTTATTTATTTGTCAGAGAGAGTGAGCACAGGCAGACAGATTGGCAGGCAGAGGCAGAGGGAGAAGCAGGCTCCCTGCTGAGCAAGGAGCCCGATGTGGGACTCTATCCCAGGACGCTGGGATCATGACCTGAGCCGAAGGCAGCTGCTTAACCAACTGAGCCACCCAGGCGTCCCTAGACTCTTAATAAGAAGACTTACTTAGCCTTTCTGACCTTGGTGATGAATTGACCTGGCCCGTATATAGCCTTTGCCCACTACACAGCTCCGTGCTGAGCCCCCTCTAAGGGCGGGAACCCTGTGTTTCCCAGCTCCAAGCTCCAGGCTTGGCACAAAAGTAAATCCCTGCCAGTTCTGACACCTTTTCCCTAATGACTAAGGATGTTGAGTATCTTGTCATATCTTTTTGGCCATTTGTATATGTTCTCTGGAGAAACTCTTAAAACCGTGGCCCATGTTTCAGTTAGATTATCTTATTGTTGAGTTATAAGAGTTCTTGATATATTCTCGATACGAGTCCCTTCCCAGACGTATGTATATATGATTTGCGGATATCTTCTTCCTATGGGTTGTATTTCCTCTTCCTTGATGGTGTCCTGTAGATGTCCCACCCACTTGTGCCCCTGCCCTCTCACTTGGGCCTCCCTCTCCTTTCTGGGTTTGCTCCTCTTTCTTACCTCTTCTCCTCTGGGGACTTGCACTTTTCTGGGGTCATAGGAACAGGCTCTTTCCTGCTTTGAGGACATCTTCTCCCAGTGTTGCCAACAGGTTCCCACCCAGCCAGCAGCCTGACCTGCACCCAGACTGCGGTTGTCCCTGGGTTTGAGGGGTTCTGAGGCCGTGAGCTGAGCTGTGCCCACAGCCCCACGGCATGAGCGTGGGGCAAGGGGAGGGGAGAGCACCATACACAGGGCACCCACTGCATCCTCAGTGCTTTGCGTGCACTAAACCATCACATCCCCAGAACAGCGTCAAAAGACACTAGTATTTTCTCTGCCCTGTGCATAAAATGCAGCCAGAATTTGCCGTCCGCCATGCAACCACATGTACCTGACTCAAGGGCGTATGTCTCCTGGCCCATTTGGTTGATGTCTGCTCTGGGAGGGGCCCGGCGTCGTTCAGAAATACTAGAGAAGGTGTTGGTCCCGCCTCAGGACGAAGTCCCAGCACCGTAGCTACACAAGCTCTCTGACACTCCAGAAAATGCCCGACTTCTCCTGCTGGAACAAACCAGCCCACGACCTCAGCGGCTAAACACAGTTAAGGATCTGTCCTCGTTCACATCGCGGTCTGATGTCAAAGCTGGTGGGGCAGGCTGGTGCGCGCAGTCGGGAGCCAGCTCCTTCTGCGATCTGTGGCTTTGCCAGGCCCTCGGGGTCTTCTGCTGGACACATCGAAGGTTACAAGGGAAGCATTTGGGGGCCAGGCCACTCTTCATCAGCCAGAACTTTGTCACTTGGTCACATCTAAGTGCCAAGAGGTCTGGGAAATGTCCGGTTATGACCTCAGGAAGAAAAGTCAAAATGCTCTTGACTGTAGGGAGCCAGTCTTGCCCCAGGGCTCAGATGTGAATGTTAGCCAAATGGCTTCCAGCTCCTCAAAACGCCGCCCCCAGGGTGGTGAGAGGTCCATTTCTATGGCTCCTTTGGCCCTGTTTCCAGCCCCACACTGGGGCCCGACTGAGAGGTTGAAGAGCATTGATTGTCCGGGACATGGTAGAGCAAAGCCTTGAGCTCACTTGGTGGCCATTGGGGTGGAGTGTCCCCTTCCCACCCTGGCTCCTTTATCCGAGCTCTGTAAACATGGCCTGAACTGGTGCTGGCTGCATGACTGCCCCAGGGCCTGGGCCCCATGTGCTGTGAGCCAGTGTTCTGGGGACTTCTCTTGTCTATCAGTGCTACTCTGGCATGACACACATACTTCGGTGGCCATGAGATTAAGTGATACATGCATACCTTTTATTTTTACTTTTGAGGTTATATATTTATGATAATTTGTATTGGAAAAAAAAAACACTGGGCACCTGGGTGGCTCAGTTTGTTAGGCTGCCTTCGGTTCAGGTCACGATCCCGGAGTCCTGGGATCGAGTCCCACTTTGGACTCTCGGCCCTGCGGGGAGTCTGTTTCTCCCTCTGACCTTCTCCCCTCTCATGCTCTCTCTCACTTTCTCTCTATGTCAAGTAAATAAATAAAATCTTTTTTAAAAAATCACTAACACGTAAAACCCATAACTTTGGCATAAATCATCACTCAAGATGAAGCTAATTTGGGGGCCCTACTGATAAAAGGCACATGAGTGACTGAGTCTGGGAACATGACATGGGATGAAAAGGCTCAGCTGCCAGTCTGCCTTGATAGTTCCAGAGCTCACCAGCTGTATGACCGGTCTGCACCTGTTCCTTCCTCTGTAGCATGTCCCCATAATATATATATATATATATGTTGGAGAGAGGGCAGTTAGGGGTCAAATGATAACATGTTATCTGCTCACTAGGTACTTGTTAATGTTGTTAGTTACTAGGAAAACCTCCATCATATCATTTAACTGTGCCAGTAGTCCTGTGATCGGTGCTATTAACGCCATTGTAGAGATGAGCAAAGAAAGGCTAAGTCACTTGTCCAGCTAGCAGCAGGGCCAGGCTCTGAGCCCGATGTGTCTGACTCAGAAGCTGGGCTCTCCAAGGGGAGTCCAGTTGCCTTTGGGGCTGACTTAAGCATGCCACATCCCTCTCTGAGCCTGAGGCTCCTGTGCACCTGGGGCGGATAACCAGCTTAGTGCTTCGTGCAGGACCCAGCCTACAGAACTTAAGGACTACTGTCCTCACATCAACCACTGTAGAAGCCTTTGCTTTTAAAACACACACACACACACACACACAGGAAAAACAAAGACCTAGACAGAATGTGATCTGGATGCCTGCAAGCTTTGGCCCTCCCGGATCCTCTGCCTGGCTCAGGAATCTCACTGCCGTCTTTCTTTTTAACACCTGGTCACTCCCCTGTGGCCAGCCTTCAGACTCACCCCAGACCACAGACCACCATTTGCCTATCTATTCATCGGTCAGTGGACATCTCAGGGCTGATAAGAATAATGCTGCCAAAATATTGCCGTAAAGGTGTTTGCGTGCCCGTGTTTTTACCTCTCTCGGTAAATGTGTAGGAATGGACTTGCTAGGTCATATGGCAGGGGTATGGGAACCACATACGAAGCTTCCAAACTGCCGTCCAAAGCGGTTGTACTATTTAAAACTCCATGAGCAATGTGGGAGAGCTCCCGCCTGTGCCGCCCTGTCATTGACACTTGGAACTGTTGGCCCTTTTCCTCTCAGCTCCTCCAGTTTGTACCGGGTGGTATTTCCCTGTGATTTTCATCTGCATTTCCTGATGACTAATGATATTTAGCACCTTTTAATGTGCTTTTGGGCCATTCGTGTACCCTCTTTTGTAAAGGATCCGTTCGCATCTTTTTTATCCTTTCCCTTTAATGGGGTGTCTTCTTATTATTGACTTGTAAGAGTGTTTTAAAAAATAGATCCTGGGTTCAGGTTCTTTGTCAGCTATGTGTACTGTGAATATTTTCTCCAGGCTGTGACTTGCCTTTGCAATGAACATTTTACATGGATATCGATATGTAGACTCTCAAGCTTCCCATCCTGGCCCATACCTCCTTTTGAGGGTTGGGAACCCCTTTACTATTTATTTCTGTGAATAGCTTTAGGGCTTGCATTTATGACTCTGGGATCAGACGGTCTCGGCCCTAGTCCCAGCCCGGCGGATCCTTTGCCTCCGCTCTCTGAGCCTTGCTTTTCTGGCTTGGAAAATGGCAACAGTGAATCCGTTCTCGTTGACTGGTGTGCAGATGACAAGACAGGAGGATTGTGACGCACCTAGGGAGAGGGCACAAAAGCTCTGTTGTGTCTGTTAGCATCCCTGTCCCTAAGACCCCTCAGCACCCAGCCCCACCGCCCCAGCCCTGCAGAACTGGCCACACAGAGCAGCTTTCTTCTACCTTCTTTTGTTCTTCGACATAAAACATTATATTGGTTTCAGGTGTACAACATCATGATCCAATATGTGTATATTGTTGCTCTCCTTCTTTGTACTGAAAACACCGCCTCCCTCTCAGTTACTCAGGCCAAAAACCTCGGAAGCCCCCTTCCCCTCACTTCCTGTTCCAGAATGGCTCCTGAATCATCTTTGTCTCTCTGTGTGGGCCCCAACCCCAGTCAGGCCTCCTCCTGCTCTCCAGCACTCTTGGACTCACTCCTTACCAAGACAGTCCCCGTCTTCTGCCGACCCCATCTTGCGCTCCACACGCCGCAGCAACCATTGCCAAAGACTTCCTTTCTGAGCCAGAAACCCAGGGTTCCTGGGGTGGCTGTTTGGGGGAGACCACTGTGTAAGGGCAAGGCTCAGCTGTCACTAGCTTCTTCTCTGGTTATAAATAACAGGCCCTATTCTTAGCCCACAAGCCGTCAGCTCTGCTCCTCTACCTTCCAGAGCCTCCGTCAGGGACCTTGGCTGTCCTTCTTGGAGACAGGCCATTCCTTGGCCTTTGGCAGGACCCATTCCTTTAATACGTGATCAGAAAATTCAATTATAAAACCAATTACTGATTTCCTGAGCTTTACAAGGGAGACATGAAAGTTTGATTAAGTTTGAATTCCTGTTTGGCCAGTTGCCAGCCAAGGCCAAATGGGCTTGTGGGAGATTTTTGTTGTTGTTGATCCTGTTTTGTTTTGCAGTGGCACTCTTGGGGTGGGGGGAAGGTGCATGGGTTTTGTGTTGTGGGTTCCCCCCCACCACTGGCTGAGTGGCTGTTCCCTGTTGTGATGCAGGAGATGTAAATCCCCCAAAGACCCGGTTGCCAGGGCAACAGGCTCCAGGGAACTGAGCTCAGCTAAACAAAGTCCTTCAGCTCTGAAGGGAGCAGCTTTGTTTCCCTCATGGAGTCCAGCTATAGTGGCCTCAGAAAGCTGCGTTCAAGGGCGCCCGCATCAGCAGGGACCCAGAAATGGCTCGCTGGTCACTTTAGAGCAGCTTCAGCAGTGCGGTTGGGCTCTGCTCGCTTCCAGCACCTACCCAGGGGACACCCAGATGCCCAGGCCTAGAGTTCAAGGGTCAAAAGACCATACCTCTGCCCCAGGTGGTCACCTGTCCCCAGAACCTGCCCGGTGTCTGGCAGCTGCAGCCTCCCGGGCCCAGCTGCAAGGACCTGGGGCAGGAAGGGACTGGAAAGCAAAGCGTGGTCTCTAGTCGAAGTGGTTTTTTGGGACTTCTGGAAAACCACACAGAGCCTGCGGTAAGAACTGGCCCGAGGCTCCAGGTCAGAGTTGGAGCTGGTTCTGGGACCCAAGTTCCTTTGCTAGGAATAGAACAGGAGGCTCTCAGTTCTCTGGAAGCCGTAACCATCCCAGAATTCTTCCTACAAGGGGCGTGTTATCCAAAAAGTGGTGATGGAACCCCACTCACCACTCTCTCCCCCACGCCTAAAATGCCCCCATTAGAGATGGAGCCCTTCGGGTTTAAAAGGCTTTTAGGTCTCTAGGAATCCGGTTAAAGTACTAAAACCCCTGGATGGAGAATCATCTTCCAGTGATGATCAGCCATCGGCCAACTGAGAAAACAGCCCTTTGGGAGTAGAGTATGGGATTCCTTGTGCGGGGGGTGGGATCAGATAAATTCTCCCTGCCTCCCCGCTCAGTCAAGGCCAGGCCCAAAAGTAACCTCTTACACCAGAAAACAGCCACACCTCTAAGGGTTCCATGGTGCCCCACACCTCACAACTCATACCCTGCCCTTCGTCCCTACTGCAGTCTCACCAGCCAGCCTGCCTTGACCCCCATTGCAGATGAGGTAGCGAGGCTCAGAGACGTCAAGGGCCTTGCCCGGCATCACACTGATGGTGGGTCCAAATCCTGAACTTGGTGCCGGGACTTCCGAGTCCCACCCAACCCTGTTTCTTCTGCACACACTGCCTCCAGCTGCGAAGAGGCCATGGGCACCCACTGTTTGATTGGCTTGTTTGTTTGTTTTTACAAGGTGAGAATTTTTGCTGAGGTTTGAATTTGAGGGTGTTGGGTTTTTTTTTTTTTCTTCTCTTTTTTTAATGAAACTGTTACAGTTTCCTGGTGGAGTTGTAATTAGGAAATTCTGGGTTAGTCAGCTCGGCAGAATTGACAAATAACCAGGCAGGCAGTGCTGGATAGAGTACTTTTTCCCTCCTTAGAACTCCAGGTTTTACCAAATTGGGGGGAAGGAGTTGTGAAGACAAAAATGTGTGCAGCTGTGCTGGGTCAGAGAGGACAGATTCCCTCCCTTATGTACAACTAGACAATAAAAATGTAGTTATCTTTTTATAGGGTGATTTTCTGTATGTGTAGACAGGCAGTATGGGAGACGTGGGGAGAAACAGGTGAAGGGGAACCCATGTTGGGGGCCAGGCTTTGGCAAGAAGGGTCTTAGTAGCCCGGATGTGCCTGGACAGGCCCCACTGTCACCTCCCCATCAGCCTGCACTAATGAGTGACAGTGGTGACGCCAGGGCAGTGACCAGCCACCCTGTAAAGGGAGGTTTGTGCCATACCCTGTTGCTTCTACTGTTACTGTAACTGACCTGCTTCATCGTAATAGTGATATATCTGTTTTCATACAATTCCAAAAAATATGTAGCCCATTCAGCTCATGATCGCCAAGATATTAGAAGTCCCAAATCAGGACTTAACTTTTTTCAGAAGTGAGTCAAGTAAAAAACAAAACAACAACAAAAACCCACTGTGCACTGAAGGACAGAGTTAGTACACAGATCAGGCAGGACTTCTGAAAGCAGGACAGAGAGGACTGAAGTCCAGGAATGCTCACCCACCCAGAGGAGAATGCTAAGTCTGTGATCATCCTCATCTTACAGTTAAGGCTCAGGAAGGGTGAGTGCCTTGCCTGTGATCACACAGCTAGTAGATGACAGAGACCAGGACCAAGCCTCAGCCCCATCTGACTGCAAAGGCAGGCCAGCAGCCTCAGGGTGGCTCAGAGAGCACAGTCCAGGTGAACTTTCTCGTCTTCACTCCCGAAGTGAAGCCCCTTTCTTGGCTGCACGTGAAGAAATAAGGCTTTTCTGGCTCTTTACGGAAAGGTTAATGGAGGTGAACCCCACTCTGGGGAAGTGGGGCGCTGGGCCTGCTTCCTCCAGTCAGGGTCTAATTCTCTCAAAGAAAAGCCTTTTCGGAAAGGGCCTGGCATGGCCGCTGCATGTGACCAGAGTAGCAACTGCCCCGTGGTCCCTGGGGCCAGCCGTCCCGGCTCCGGCCCCACCAGGGCCCCATGCCTCCCCTTCTCTTCTTCCAGGGCCCCTCCCAGCGCTTCCTTTCTTCTTTCGTTCTTGTCTCTGAATCACTTTTTCCAATAAGCCGTCTACTTAGTCTATCAAATAACTCCCGAAATGATTTCTGAAAGCCTCCCCCTGAGAACTGAAGCCTCGGAGCGGGAAACGCATTTATATTTATGTAGCACCAAGACTTGAGAACATTATTAAACTTGCATGGGGACCCGGCAAAAGAGCCTCGTCCAGCAGCGTGGATGGTGAGGGCCCAGCATCTTCAGCAGATGGGGACAGCCACACTGGCAACGTGGCCAGGCTTCCTGCTCCACTGGGAGAGACCAGCCCCGTTTCCCAGGACCCCAGACAATCGGCACAAAGCTTGCAGCTTAGAAACCATGTGCATCCCTGTGTCTTATTACTGGCCAGGTTCCTAACCAGAGATTCTGCGCTGTAACCCCCAAAAGAAAAGGAGAATTTGGGTGTGCGTGTGTGTGTGTACACTCACACACACACATTTGGATGTGTAGATCTGGTGCATGTGGTTTTTGTGTGTTTTGGGCTGTGTGCTTTCTCGAAGGAGAGAGCCTCTAGCTTTCTGAAAGCCCCCTCGGAGGGGCCACCTATAATCCTGAAAAGGTTCCACGAAAGACCTACTATGTGGAGTGTGTAGGAGGCTAGCTGAAGCCTTTGAGAAGAGTACTTCTCGTGGAAATGAGAGCTCAGAGAAGAAAAACCAGCAACTAAGGACAACAGCCAGACTGTGCTCTCACAATGCAAAGGATTGAAAGGAGCGGATGCAGG
>ML100897.1:12943-24800 GCA_003697995.1 Taxidea taxus jeffersonii | reverse complement strand
AGAACAGTCGTGGGCGCTGGACACGCGTCTGTTTTAAATGGGGAGGACCCACACTTCACAGCGGCCCAGTGGGTGACAGGAGGGCTTCGTGGGGCAGTGGGAGGAAGCGGGCTTGGCGGGGGGACAAATCCGCTTTGCGAACTGCGTTCACTTGGGCCCGAGCGGCCTCGTCCCGTTGGGGGTGGGTCCCGAGCTCCCGCGGCGCCTTGGCCGCAGGCCCCAGGCCCGTGCACGTGCTCCCGCTCGGGCTCTTCTTCACGCCTCATCCCATGTATCTATGAAAACGGCCTCGTCGGCGGGACGTGGTGTCCCCGCAGTTAGCGCAATGTTTGCGGACACGCCAGAGCCGTGGTGGCCGGGGGTTCCCTGTCGGTGTGACCCCTGGTCCCCGGGGCCCCTCGTCGGCGCTCGGCCCTGTGTCCTTGTATTCCTGCCGAGGCATGTGGGAGACGCCTCGAAACTAGCTTTATTTGAAATCCAAGCTGCGGCTCGGACTCTGGTTTGTGGAGACGGAGCCAGCTGGACCGCCCCGGGCGGCGCGTGAGGGGCAGCCGGGCCGGGCCGCGCCAGGCCTCCGGTGTTTGCACAGTCCCCCTGCGGCGTTTGTGTTGGGGTATGCGTGAGTCTCCTCCGTCCCGCAGCCCCGTCCCGGTCACACCAAAGCGAGCTTTACCGGTGGCCTTTCCAGTAGGCCACGTCGGCGCGTAGTCGTACGAGGGAACCGTGTAGCCGGTCGTGGCGGGCGCGGGCTGCGTCCACGCGGGCTCCGGTTCCGGGGCTCGCTGCTGCTTGGGGGACGGGCGGGCAGCTCTGTGCGGGGCGGCGGCCACACGCCAGGGCCCGGGGGGGCCAGAACCACGCTGTGCGACGGGCCCCTTTACAAGGTTTCCCCAAAACAGTGCCGGTCTGTCCTAAAACCCACTGCCAATTTTAGGAAACGGCTCCAGGCCACGGTGAGCATTTTCCGTTCACGGAGAGAGCCGGCCCTGTCCCCGGCCTCCCGCACGGCTGTTCTTGGGGCCCGAGGGGTGGTCGGGACACCCCGGGAGTTCCCGGTGATGTGCGCACAGTCCGGGAGGGCTGTTCGGACATTCCCACATGGGCGAGGGGCTCGGATCTCCGGGAAGGCCCCTCAACCGCTGGACTCCAGGGTGGTGAAGAAAAACTCGCAGGGCCATCTAGAAGGGTTCGTCTGTGTTTTAACCTCCTTGGGGACTCATCGGTGCGAAAACACCACGAGCCATTACGCTCTGGCCCTTTCTGCTTCCCACCAGGTGGGCACCTGCTGGGCGGCCCCTGCCGCTCGGGGGCGGGTGCAACTGCTCTGGTACAATCCTGGGTCACGGGCAAGTGTGGCCTGAGAGGGGGGCTTCATCTTCTTGTAATCTTGCTGGTTTCAAGATTGGAAAACGGCATATTTGTCTGGTATGTTTGAGAAGACAAAAATAAAGTTACTTTGGGCAGAGTTCGGTTTTCTTTTCTAAATCCTTGTTCTGCTCAAAGCAGAGCATGTTTCGTGAAAACACTCGTGCACATTTTTTTTTAAAGATTTTATTTATTTATTATTTAGAGAGAGAGCGTGAGCACAGACAGGGAGGCAGGCAGAGGCAGAGGGAGAAGCAGGCTCCCTGCCGAGCAAGGAGCCCGATGTGGGACTCGATCCCAGGACGCCGGGATCATGACCTGAGCCGAAGGCAGCCGCTTAACCAACTGAGCCACCCAGGCGTCCCCTCGTGCACATTTTTGTTGTGAGTGAGCAGGTGCACGTGAGCAGGGCGAGGGGAGAACCCCGAGCAGACTCCCCGCTGAGCACGGGGCCCAACCCACCTCCAGGCTCGATCCCACAACCCTGAGGTCATGACCTGCGCCGAGCTCGAGTCGGACGCCCGACCGACCAAGCTGCCCGGGCCGCACCCATGGAGCAGTGCAAAGAGTAAGAAGAAAACGAACGACGTGGACCCCGTTTCCAGTGCACCGCTCCCTTGTTTATCCGCGTGAGGGGTCACCCCAGGACAGGCCACTTGGGCATAAGGATTGTCTTGAGCTGAAGACTTCGAGAGGCGCCCTCCGCATGCCCCCATCTGCTGAGACGCGGGATCGAACCCCTCGGGCGGGCGGGCCGTCCTCTCTCCGGCGCCGTGAGCCGACCACTGGGATGGTCGGAGCTGAGTTAGGTCTGCACAAACCGTAACCTTCCTTTATCTCCCCGCTGAGACCCCCCAGCGCAGTCCTATGACCTCAGAAGTCCAACGCCCTCCTGGCTCGCCACGTCTTCACAAGTTTTTGCTTCTCTGGGTCTTCTGATTTTTTTCCGTAAAGGTCTCCACGAACAACAAAAGCTATGAGCATCGAGTAAGAACCCGTGCCTTTTTCCTGTTCCCCTGCCTGCTGTCCGTGTGCTGGGGGGCGCACAGCCCCGGAACCCGAGCCGGCAGAAGGGGCCTTCTGTCCCCGCACACTCGCTCCCCTAGGTCTCGGCCGGTCTCATCCGGCAGGCGCTGCTGTTCTGAAAGGAGTCACATGGCATGTCTTCTGGACCCTGCCTCACGCTGCCGTCTTGAGAAGATGTTTTCATCACGGGGCTGAGCTCCCGGTCCAGGAGCGCATTCATGAAGCCTCTCCAAGCTCTTCTGTTCTCTAGTTTCCCACAACCTCTGAACTGTTTAGGTATGTTCCCAACAAACTGTATTTTGGGACTAGAATTTTTTTTGTTTCTACATAGAAATCTGATTTTTTTAAAGTGTATCATATAGTATCCAGAAATTGTGCCTCTTACTATGAACACTCATCTGTGTGGGGCGCCTAGAAGACTAAGTCGATGAAGCTCAGGTCATGATCTCGGGGTCCTGGGATCGAGTCCTACATCGGGCTTCCTACTTCGCGGGGAGCCCGCTTCTCCATGTCCCCACTTGTGCTGTCAAATAAATACAATCTTTAGTATATGTGCTGCTGAAGCGAGCACAAATAAATACAACCTTTAAAAAAAAACCTTTTCTAGACCTGGGGGTTTCCCACCGCACCATCATCTACAAGTAGGAATGTTGAGTAGCTCCAGCTTCAGGACCTTGTCCACTTGTCTCCCATCTGTGCCAGGTCTGACTCCCCGTACAGAAGGGACAGCAGTGCCTCCCTGTATAGGAGCGGGTCCCCGGGCACCTGCCTCCCACCTCTGCCGCCTGTGGCCGCGGAGGCGCTGGGACCCTGCAGGAGAGGCTCTGGGCTTCCCAGCTCCGGCATGGGGGGGCAGATTTCAGGGGCCGGATCGCTCCCCCAGGCCCCCCACCCCCTGCCTCTGCACACTCCCACAGGGCAGGGCCTCTCGGATTGACCCACGGATCCCTCCTGGTTCATCAGGTCACAGGCATTGGCCGCCCCCCCCCTTTGCCCCCACGACCCCTGCCGTCCACCCCAAACTGCCGGCCCCTTACTCCAGCCTCCGCTGCAGGGGATGCGCGGGGAGTCAGCTTTGCATGTTGGTTCCTGCAGGTGAACAGCGGTAACCACTGCCTTCGGGCCCTAACTTGATGGCAACACCCCTCTGGGCCACGTGTGACCCCCTCGTTTACTAAATGCCACGTTTCAGCATCAGCAGCAAGTGCCGCATTTGTCGTGCATCAATTTTTTGGTCCTCCTGTCCCCTGGGCCCCAGACCCTCCCCAGGCGGGGGCAGCTGCTCCTCCAACTTGTGGCCAGAAGGACAGACTGTGGGAGCCTGGCAGGGGCTCAGGCTCCCCAAGAATAAAGGCCCAAGTATCACGGGCCACCAAGGCGCCTCTTTGGCTTCAGGGGCGCCTGGGTGAAGCCAGGAGACGCACCCTTCAGAGGACGGCTGTAAACGCACCAGCGGAAACACGCCGGCCGCAGACAGCCAGTTCTACCGAATACGGCCCCTGGGAGCTCTTAACGGGAGCGAGGAGACCTACTTCCGCTACTCCGCGGACACATCACATAATGAAACAGGCAAACAGGGAGCCCCAGGAGGGTGGGCAGGGAGGGGTCCCTGCCGCCCACACCTTGGGCTCCGGCCCCTCCTCACCCCTCCCCTTCCCCAGAACAGGCGTCCCCGCAGGGCTGGGAGCTCACAGGACCTCACCTGCCGGGCTGTGCAGTCCCAAGGGCGTTCCCCGGGTGCCCGGCCCTCAGGGACCACCGGCCTGTCACAGCGAGGTCCCGGCCCGACTGCCTGCAGCGGAGAGACAGATGAACGGGAGGATGGGGGCTCATCTGGGCGCAGGGCTGGCCCACCATGATGTCCGTTCAGCCCCGGCTCACTTCGTGGGACCCGGCTGGAGCCGTGGGCGTGGGGGCAGGAGGCTGGCGCCCTTGGCTGTGTCCCACTCCGCTCCACCCAGGACTCTGGTGGGTTCAGATGTCGGCCGGTTCCCGCATCCCTTGGTCTCCGTTGTCAGCGAGTGGACTGGCCGAACCACAGCTGCCACCCAGGACCCCTCTGCCCAGACCCCGGGGGGAGGGCTCCAGGTGGCCCCTGGGCCCAGAGATGCCCACCATTCCCGGGGAAGTCCTGCCCAGGACCTACACCCCAACCCCGAGGGTCCTTTTCCAGGCTCCTCCATGTCCTGGCAGTGGGACCATCACTCTGCTGCCCAGCGCCGGGCCCTGGATGCCCCGAACCGTCCTTCCAGCCTTTGGGAACCTGGACCCCTGCTTCCCCTCCATGTCTGCACCCCATGCCCCTGCCACCCTCCGTCACGGCCCCGCCCCACAGCCCGCCCCCCCGGCAGCTTTGGATCCCAACCCCCGGCTACCGTCCATCTCTGGTGGCCATGGCGATCCTGGGCCCCCGGGAGGGGAACCGGCCTGCCCCACTCCAGCTGCCGGCAAGGCACAGGGGCCCCGCGGGGAGGCCAACACCCCCCACCCTCTCCGGAGCACAAAGCATCTGAGGTTTATTTAAATAAAAATTATAATTTATACAAGACTTCTTTAAACAAACAAAGTTTTCTTAAAAAACTGTTACAGGGTTTTTCATGGGTTCGTCATACGGTACAATCTTCTGTTGAACAAAGTGACAGCAGGAACGATGACTTACAGATCCAAAACAGACTCAGGCTTCGGACCTAAGAATGTAACATTCACTCGAGCTCAGCGATTAGTCATAGAAATTAAACATCTGCCCAGATTTACACCGATTGATAGAAAGCCCGGGCTCTCTCTGCCGGGCAGCGGGGAGCCCCCGTGGGCCGCGATCCCCCCGCCAGCGCCCCGCGGCCGCGCTCCGCACGTGGTCAGTTTTCATCTCCCTTTCTCCTCAGAAGGGACTCGAACCAAACCACCCGCTCTGCGGAGGAGGGCGAGCCCCACCACGCCGACCCCTTGGCGGCCCCGGGGAGGGCTGTGAGCGGCTCCCCCGGGGTCCCCCTGGATGCGGCCTGTCCCCCCTCGCCTCAGGCACCGAGGGAGGGTCCCTGGGGGAGGGTCCCCGGGGGGTGCCTGAGGCCTCTGCGGGGCCCACGAGAGCCGGGCCCCCTGCTGCGCCCACGGTGGGAGCCAAAGCCAGGACTCAGCGTGGGCTCTGCCTTCGGTCCGACGAGAGGCGGCCTGCGGGATGGCGGACCGGGGCGGCGGGCGCCGCGGGTGCCCTCAGACCTCACCGGCCGGCGGGCGTGTGCTTCATCAGGCTGGTCGGCGCGGCTCCCTGGGAGCGCGGCCCGGGCCCTGGCGCGTGGCCCCGTGGCCCCCGGTGAAGGAGGACGCGAGGGAGGCCGCCAGGCCTCACCCAAACCAGCAAATTAGGATTGGAGCAAAGGTAAAAATTACATCTGAAAAATGATACAAAAATAAGAAAAACAGCTTGCTCTCTGTAAAAAATATAATCTTCTGTTTCTTCAAAAAACGTCAGCGACACCCAAAGGACGCAGGGCACGCCGAGGGGCCGCCGCGATCGAGTCGGAAGCGCACTGACCGGGGGCGGGCGCGCGGGCGGCCGCGACCTCAGCCTGTCCTTCCCCGAGGTCACAGGCCTGTCCCCAAGCCAACCCAGCCTGCCGACAGACCCCCCACCCCGGCCTGGGCCACCAGCGCACTGGCGGGGGCGGGGCGCGGGGAGGGGGCGGCTGGCTCCCACCGCCGGGACCCTCTGGGCTCCGCTCACGGTCACTCCCCGCCGCGGGTGAGCCCGAGGGGCCCCACGCAGCTCCCATGGCAAACCGGCGGCCGGCCTGGCCCACTGTGCGTCCGGCCGCTCCCACCCCGGGGCCCCAGAGCAGCCCCCACCAGCCCCGGAGGCCGCCGCTGCGAGGCCACACCCGGCCATGCTGCGGCTGACATTCCTCTGAGAGCAGCCCGAGCTCAGAGGGCCCCGAAAGCCCCAGTCGATGGTCTACTTTCCAAAGAGCAGAGAGTGAAAGATGTGCCTCTACCTGCAGGCCACTCCCTGTCCGCGAGGGTCGCCAACTCCCGGCCTCCCGGTGGCCTGTCAGGCCCAGATGGCCAGTGGCCTTGGTGGCCCCCCGGCCGCGGACAGGCGGCACCGAGCGTAGGCCAGACCAAGCCACACCCCGTCCCGGGCCCCACTCTTGAGGCCGCGCGGCACGCGGCCCCGCTACAGGAAGGAGCGAGACCCACGGGCCCGCCCAGGGTGGTCGGCAGGGGCGCCTCGGAGCCGCTCCTCACCCACGTCCTCGCGCCCGGGAAGAGGGACCACGGGTGCTCGCGGCCAAGGCTCCGGCGTGCAAGGGCTCCGGGCTCTGGAGGGCTGGGCGCGGGGGCCGCGGGCTCTCCCTCCAGGGCGGCGGAACGGCGGCTGTACTCGGCGGCGGCCGGCACAGGCGTGTCCTGAGTGTCCTCCTTCCCGCTGGCCTCCGAGGACCCCTGCCCTCCACGTCCGCGTGTTCGTGGGACGCGCCTCCCCCGCGGGATGGGCGGGCGCCGTCTGAGGCCCCAACCCCCGCGTGAAGGGGTCCGGGCAGCGCAGGGTGAACACAATAAAACCACAGATCAAGGGGAATTATTGCGAAAGATCAGGAGGATGTCCAACTGTTTTTCCACTATCAAATTGTTAAAAAAAACAACAAAAAAACAAAATAAGCCAAAAAAAAACAAACGAAACTCTTCCAGCATCGTCCCGGGCGGACGGACACTAGCCGTCGCTGCTGGCCGCCGCGGCCGCCGTGATCTTCATGTACTGGCTGAGGATGGTCTCGAAGGCCTCGTCTCTGTGCACCATGGCACCGAACACCAGCGGCTGGCGGGGTGGAGACGCGTGCTGACCCCGCAGCCAGGCCAGCAGGGCCCCACGGGGTCTGGTGCCCAAGGGCAGATCCCCGCTCCCCCCGCCCCAGGCACCAGGCCCACCTTCAGGGAGAGACTGGCTCCCCCCGGCTCCCGCTCCCTCCCTGCGGCCCCGGCCCTGAACCTGAGCGGACTTGCAGTGAGAGGAGGCTGCTGTGACCACAGCGAGGGAAAGAGAGAGGGGGCCCCCTCGGGTCCCGAGCCAGTCAGTGCTCTGCGTGTGTCCCAGGGATTTAGAGCCGCAGCCCCCACCTTCCCTGCCGTGGCCCAGCTTCCCGCACTGCACTTACTTTCTGGGTTGATGGCGTTGACACCGCGATCCCCATGCCTGAGCCCGGGAGGACAGAGAGGACCTTGTACTGAGGGATGACAGCACATGGTCAGCAGGGAACCCTCCCAGGATCAGGACCAGGCCTGTCCCCGGGCACTCCCCTCCCAGGGTCCCACAGACAGCCAGCCCCACAAACCCTGCCTTCCTGACCACGAGAGGACAGACCGACTTCATGACGGAGAAACCAGACCTGCCCGTACCCTATCCACCCTCTCCCAGGAGGCCTGAGTGAGACGGGGTTTCCCTAAGGGGCAGGGGGACATCCCCTGTCCCAGCCATTGCATATCTCCCCGGTGGGGGGTGCGGGACGGGGGGCTCGGGGCGGGGGCTGTGCTCCTGATGTGCCAGCAAGCTGCGGTCCATTCCCGGCCTAGGCTGGCCTGTGTCCCAGACGCTTAGACGCTGGAGGCGGGGAGCATCCCCTCCCAAGTGTGTGCGCCAAGCCCTTTGGGCACCGCACATGCCCTGCCCTGTCCAAGTGACCACACTGAGGGATACTGGCTGAGAACACACCCAAGGTGGGGGGAGCATCTCGGGGCCGAGGGGCGGATACGCAGTGGTTAGAAGGGGATCGGGCGCCTGGCCAGGCCCACCTTGCTGTGCTCCCCTTCCCCATCTGTGGGAGGGTGCCTGGCGCTGACCCATGAGGATGGGGGGCAGGCCCGTGGTATGCGGACACTCTGAGGGGAGCTGGGGGCTCTGCATGGAGACCTTCTAGAAGGGGAGCCCTGGCGCAGGCACTCCCATGTCTTCCAACGGCACCACTCCTTCACCACGAACACATCTGACTTCCCAGCAAAGCCCACCAGCTCCGTGGCCCCGTGGCCTCTTCTCCAGAACCCGAAAGGGGTAAAGGAAGAGGGGAGGAGAGGACCCACGCTGACCTTCTGGATGTCCGTGATGTCCATCAGCTTGATGACCTTGTTTCTCTTGGAAGAACCAGATTTGGAGCTTTCAAAGCACAAGTAACTACAAGAGGAGAAAGGAAGACATGGGACCCAGCCGCTGCCCAGGGACGCCTACCCGGGCTGCTGCCACCACGGTCCCCGTGCGGCGTGCGGCAGGCAGAGAGCCCCTTCCAGCCACCGCACACCAACTTCCCACAGAGCCGGCGCTCTGAGAGAGGGCGACGGAGGCTGGCAGCCTACCCTGCACCTGAGCCGCGTTCATGGGCGTCCCGCATCCTGGGGGTGTCCCCCTAGAGCCGGCACGGTCCCCGAGGCCCGTCCCTTCGGCGAGAGGAGCTGGGGAGGCCAGGCCGCGGCGGCCGCAGCGAGGATGGAGGGGACCGAGGGCCCGCGGGGCACTCACTTCTCCGTCACGTACAGAACCCCGTTGCGGATGTAGTCGGTGGGCATCTTCCGGTCCCGGTTTATGAGGCAGCAGCGCCAGCCGTGCTCGCACACTAGTGGGGAGGGAGGGCCCCGTCAGCCCTGCTCCCCGGGGCCAGGCCAGCTCATTCCCCAGCCGCAAGAACACCCGCAGCGGGAGGCGGGCTGCCCTCCGCTCTCCTAGAAAGCAGGTGCCTGGTCCCGCGCGGGGGTCGGCGGCGCTTCCGTGCCCTCGGAGGAGAAGCACACAGCTCACGTGGTGCAGACGGACGCGCCCGCCGCCTCGACACTCAGGGGCCACGTCTGCACAGCCCGGGTCAGCAGGGTGCGGGGACAAGACAAAGTCAAAGCTCGGCTCTCCGTGGCCGGCGGTCACGCACTGCGACCCCCCAGGCGGCTCTAACCAGCCGCCTGCCGCCAGGTCCTGGCCGGCACCCGCTGGATTCCTGCAGCTCAGCCACCCACGGCCGAGGAGACGGGCACCCTAGGAGCACAGCCAGCGACTCCCGCCTGCTGCCCAGAGCCCTCCCAGGCCCCCAGGGCCTGTACGTGCCGCCGGCCCCAGCACAGGGTGAGGCCCCCCCCCCTCCCCCGGCCAGGCTACAGGCTCCGCGCACACATACCTGCCAGCGGGCGCTCGTTTTCTGTCAAGTTGAAGATTTCGTGGAAGTTGCCTTTCTTGGTACCGTGGAAGCGACCGGCTTCCTCATCCTTGTTGAGGCCGGCGGGCGCGCTGGACACGTAGGTCCGCGAGGACGCCGTCTGTAGCTGCCAAGAGCACATGGGACTCCCCGTTGGCCGCGCCCGCTGGGGGTGGGGGACAGGGACGCACACAGCCCCCCACCTGCCCCTGCCCAGCAGGAAATGGAGACGAGCAGCAGACGTGGATGTCCAGAGGTGGGGCGCGGACCCCTACAAGCCCCTGCCAGGGGCTGCTCCTCACCCCAGGAGCCCCGCTGCCCCCAGCAGTGCCCCCACTCCAGAGGGCCGGGCCAGAACCTGCACCTGCAGCCCATATCCCGGGCCACCAGGTGCTCGGCACAGAGGCCGTCCCAGACATTTCTGAAATCGGAACTGGCCGGGGCACAGCCCACGGAAAGTGATGCTCCGAGTGCAACAGTCACAGCACAGCAACGCACAGCATCGGGTCCCCACAGGGGACGACACGGACACCGTACCTTGTCGTGCCCTGACAGCTGGCCAGGAAGGGAAGACAGACAGACGCATGACCGAGATAGGCGAGAAAGAGGGTCCCCGCGACGTGAGCTCACACACAGGGGCTAAGCAGAGCTGCAAGAAGACCCCTTGGCGGGGTCCCCCTCCCCCCACCCCTCCAGGAATTCCTCGTCCTCATTCCCCTTCTCTGTCTCTCCCGAGACCGGCCATACTACATGGTCTTAACCTCCTGGAAGGCCCTGTCCTGATCACCCCAGGGCGAGGACGAGCCCCTCGTCCCCTCCCATGTCCCAGGGAGCCAGGCTGCCCGCCTCTGTACCTCCTCCCTCAGGCCCGCCTCCCCCTGCGCGACCAGAGCTCGCCTACCAGCTCACGACGACCCTGCTCGTGCGCAGAGAGCCACACACACCGCGGACGAGGGTGGGCTCCCAGCAAGCTCTGTAGTCCCAGAACCTGCGAAGACTGACCCACACCTAACCTTCACCTGACCCAGAGCTTCCCTCCCATCACTGGATCACTGGACACCCTGTCCTCAGACGACACAGCAATCCAATGTCACCTCCTTCAGGAAACCTTCCTAGACCTCCCCAGGAGTCCTACGGGACCCAGAACCTCCCGCGCTTGTCTGAGACCCTGAGAACGCCTAGGCCAGCTCATCCTCTGCGTCTGAGTCTGGGACCCAGGGCCCAATACCCACAAAGCCCTTCCACCATGAATAAAATTCAGGCCCCATGCCAGCCTGTGGGCATGAGGTAGGCCCGAGCCTGAGCTGGGGAACAGAGGGCAGACAGTAGCTCCCACGGCTCCCTCCTCCCAAGGCCCCCGAGCTCTGGGCAGACATGACCAGCACCCTGCACCCTGCCTGCCCTCGGCCTGGGGGCCAGCATGGCTCAGGCAAGTCCATGGGGGGGATACGGTTTGAGGGGCCTTGAGGCAGGAGGGAGCCTCCAGCACAGCCTTCCCCAGTGGCCACCCAGCGCCCGGGGCCGCGGGGCGCTCTGAGGCAGCAGTGTCGGGCAGCGGGGGCCGTACTCTGTCTGCTTCACGGGCCCCATGAGATCAGGAAGACACCAGCCTCCCCACGCACGGGGAACAGCAAGCGTGGGCCCCGCCCGAGCCCAGCCTACCCGGCGCGACACGGTGGTGCTGGAGCGCTCTTTGAGCTGGGGGTCCGTGGGCAGGCTCCTCCAGATGATGTAGGGGGTGTCGTACTTGGCTCGCAGTCTCGGGCAGCGTTTAAAGACGAAGTCGATGAGGAAAAACTTAATGCCGGCGTAGAGTCCTAGGGACAGGAGATGACAGTCCCTCTCTGGCCAGGGCCCACGGACGACCTCCCAGAACCCAGGCGTGGCCGGCGCAGGGCAGGGGAAGCAAGAGTGTGGGGTGACCCGGCCAGTGGGGGGTCCACTTCGGTGTCTCGCCACCTGGGACCCTCCGGTGGCTCCTGCCGACCACACCACCTTGCACACAGACGAGCCCACCACTTATCACCCCCCGAGGGTGACATGAAGGAACGTGCGAGGAACCCAGCCCCAGCCTGCCGCCCTCGGACCTGGTGGGCCGGCAGCCATCACGGCCGGGCGCCCCCCATGCTACCCGGGCCCCCGAGAAACAGGACTGAGGGCATTTCACTTTGGTTGGTGTCAGTCCTTGTCCCCAAAGCCACGCTGTCGGCCAGCCCCGCTTGTCCCGACAAGGCGCGCAGGGGGACGACCGACGAGGAACCAAGGCCGTCAGCGCGCCGGGAGGTGGTCGGCAGGACCGCCCC
>RCUC01126992.1:0-31439 GCA_003697995.1 Taxidea taxus jeffersonii | reverse complement strand
GCCTTCCCTCTGCGGCAGCACCCGGTAGAGGGGTATGTAGACGAGGAACTCTCAGCCGGGGCAGCATAGAGCTTCCAAGGCAGAGGACACCCAGTGGGAAGAAGAAAGGAAACTTTGTGGACGTGAGCCTCGGAGGCCGAGGGTCACTGTTCCTGTAGCATGACCCACCCAGCCCCTGACCAGCACAGGGCCCTACCTGGGGGTCAGAGTCTCACAAGACAAGCCCCAGAACACAGAGTCATGCAGCTGTTGTGAACCATAGCCAAGTAAAGAACTTCCTGTCCCCAAACCTGCCAGCTGGGAGGTGGGTGTCTCGACCTGGAACTATCAGATGGTTTGGGGACAGGTCTGGTCCTCACGTGGCTTTGTGCTGCTGGCTGGGCCGTTGTTCCAGGAGTCACACATGCCTATTTGGTTCAGGGAATAAAAATTCAGGGGGATGTCCAGTATCATGGAGACAGAAGGTGACCAGTCGACTGAATTTTGCCTTTTCGATTACTTGTGAGGTCAGGAGACGTCAGAGCACTGTGGCTTTGGAGTCAGAGCCTGGTGTGTTGTGCAGGTGCTCAATTAGAGTGTCAGTTTTCATCCCATCCCCTGACCATGAGAGGGGAAACTGAGGCTCGTGTGTTCAAGGCCGTACAAGACACATTGTGTCTGTTTTAAACTTCCCTGGAACCTCCCTGATGTTTCTGGCTCCATTGTCCCCCCAGACAGGAGGCCTCTGAGAACCCAAACATCGCCTTCCTGTCTCATTTAGGAAGGCAGAGGGGTAAAGCGGATTCTGCAAGACGGAACCTCACACCTGGGCGTAAATCTTAGCGGCTAGATAATGATACGCACCCTTCTGCCAGGTGGGCGAAAATTCGATCAGCTCTCGGCTTCCTATTTAATCATCTGGAAGCTCAGCTTGTGTCTCACCCTCGAAGTTTCTCGCTGTACGGGGCGAGCTGGTGCCTGGGAATTCTTCTCTGTAACCTCTCCACCTCCACCGTAGTAAATAATCCACTCTCCGGCTTCCTTGCCGGGAGGTGCTGTTCCTCAGACCTTTAATCTTGTCCGCGGCTCTTGGCTGGCTCAGTTCCAGTTGCCACATCGCTCGGCATCTCTGCATAGATCGTGCATTTACTCTTCCCCCCGTCCCATATATTACACCTTCACGTAGTCAGCCTAATAGCCCTCGGAGCCTAAAAGCATAAATCACATTTAAAAAAGGAGCAAAGTGGTTTAGCATCTTCAGCCGGAATAATAATAACAGGAGGTAACGGTGACAGAGGGTTTCTTCCGTGCCGGGGACCGTTCTAAATGCTTCAGGCGTGTTCACTTCTTTCCTCCTAAAAACAGCCTGGGGAGAGGGTCTGATGATTTTTCTGCCGAGGCAACTGAGGCACAGAGCATGGAAGGAACTTTCTCGAGGTCATACAGCAGGGGTGTCTGCTCTGAACCCTGGACCCTGGACCCTGAAGTCCTTCCTCTTAAGCCTACTCTCTGTACTCCTCCAAGAGGATATTTCGGGGTCCTCAAATCCAGCCCTATATGGAGACAAGACCCAGAGAGGTGAAGGGACTTTGTCTAGCTTCCCTGGAAATGTAGTGGCCCATGGATTAATTGATCCACTCCCCAGAGATTCTATTCCAGGCTTCCTGCGTCCCTCCTTGTGGGGCAGCCTTTGTCCAGGCAAGGCTGCATGGCTCTCTCTTTTCTCTTCTTTGCTCCATCCACTTGCCAGCATTTTTGTTTGGTTTGGTTTTTCCCCAGAGCCCCAGCCCCCAGTGAGCGCACCCAGTCTGCTCTTCTCCCAGGCACATCTGGAAGTGACTCACAGATGAGGCATGGTGGTAGACACCATCCTATAGGCGGGAGCTGCCATGCATAGAGGAAATGCCAGCAGAGAGTGGGGGACGGACATGCCTGCTGGGCCAGGGGCCTGCTTGAGCTGGTGAAAATTCTTTGAAGGAGAACAACATCTTATTCTGCCCCTACCTAAGCCCAGACTCCGGCAGCCTCCTCTCCAAGTCCCTCTGCTTGACCCAGAGACAAAACGGGCCCTTAAACAGAAATCTCAACTTGCTGAGGAGTCCGAGAATGCAGGAAAAAAAAAAAGGCAAAAGCAATTTTCAGCCAGGAATAAGTGAGTCTCCGGGGTCTTTTGGTCAACAGGTGAGACCCAGAATTAGGAAGAAAGACCCCAGAGCTCTGAATTTACCTCTTCACTGACATATCACGGAGCATTAAAACTAATCAGCTATACAATGATTTTATTATATAAGCCAATAAAATGGGGAAATTACATTTTCACTGTTCACTGTTAGGCTGAGGCTTTTGAACCTTATTTTTATAGCCTCATGGTTCTTGAAGAAGATTTTTTTTAGAAATATATTCTTCTACGTAGAACAGAGTAACTCTCGAATGTTCTGCGTGTATGTAATCAGAGTATTATTCCTAATTCTTCACTGGCCTGCTTTCCCCTTCATCATGTGTCTTTACCGCACAGTGGCATTGCAGACATCCCTGCAGCATTGACCTTGGGTGTGGCTCTGTGACCTGCTTGGGCCCATGGAATGTGGGAGGAAGTGGAGGTGAGGCATTTCTGAGCTGAGGCCCAACAGGTATTGTGTGTTTCTAAGTGTCCTTTACAAACCTTCTGCCCTTCATCACAAGCAGGGTGTGTCTCGGGTTGGCTGGTCTTGGGATGAGAGATGCTGGGAGCAGAGCTGAACCCAGTCCTTAGCTGGATCCTGATGCCTAGAGCCAGCCCTGCTGAGCTGTAACTGACCCACAGACCCAGGAGCATGATGTAAATGCTTGTTTTTGTAAAGCCTTGCAATTTAGGGTTGTTATTCTGTTTTATTGCAAAACAAAGCAAAACAAAACCTAATACAACACATGCACTTACAGAGGCAGAGAATCTCAGAATCTCAAATTTGGGAGAAACTTTTTTATTAATAATAATGACCATCATTTATCAAAAGCTTGTAAGTGCCAGGCACTGTGTTAGATAATTTATATGTGACATTGCTCTCAAGGTGGGAAACAGAAGCTCAGAGAGGTCAGGTAACCTTCCCAAGGTCATTTAGGATGGAGCTGGGATCCAGCTCAGGTCTGGCAGGCTATGAAAACCTCACTCATCCACACTGGCCTTGCCTCTTGGAGTTGGTCAGCCTCAATCTTCCCCAGCCCAGGTCTCTCTGACATTGACTCCCCCTCCAAGATCTTTGCCAAGGTTCCCATCAGGGCACCTTGGAGTCCTTTAATTAAATAAAAAATAGGGGCGCCTGGGTGGCTCAGTGGATTAGGCCTCTGCCTTCGGCTCGGGTCATGATCTCAGGGTCCTGGGATCGAGCCCCACGTTGGGCTCTCTGCTCTGCGGGGGAGCCTGCTTCCTCCTCTCTCTCTGCCTGCCTCTCTGCCTACTTGTGATCTCTGTCTGTCAAATAAATAAATAAAATCTTTAAATAAAAAAAATTAGTCTCCCCTACAAAAAAGTGTACTCCCTTTTTGAATGTTTCTGATTATTGGAAATTCTTCCTTATCTTGAGCTAAAACCTGTCCCTCTCTGATCCTGATTTTTTCATTTTTCCTCCTATGGAACTAGGTGGAAAGATGCCATCGTCCCGGCCACATCTGTGTCGTTCAAATACTGTAAGACGGGTTTTACACTCACCCCCTATTTTCTCTTCTGTAACCAGACAATCCTACTTCCTCAGCTGTCCTGAAGAAGATGTACTTTTATTGTGAAATGTTACATACAGAAAAGTGAGTCCCATGTAAACCCTTTGAGGCCAGGAGCTGGAACTTGGCCATCTCCTGAAGACCTGTGTGTGTCCCCTTCCTGATTATCCCCTTGTCTTTCACCCCACTGGGACCACTGTCCTGATATTTATGGTACTTACTATCCTGGCTTCTGCTTTTTGTTTTATTACCTGTGTATGCGTCCCTGAACTCCACGGTTTAGTTTCGCCTGTTCGTGAGCTTTCTGTAAATGGAGTCACGTGGCTTCTCTTGTGCTTTGCTTCACTTAGTTCATACTTTGTTTATAAGATTTGTCAACATTGTTGCTTGCAGTGGATTTCATTTCTTATCCTCATTATATTGGACTGTACTGGGCGAATACATGGCAATTATCCATTCTACTGTTGCTGCACATTTGGGATGTGTCCGGTTTTGGCTGTAACATCCAGAGACGCTGTAAATATTCTGAGTCACATACCTTGGTCATATACCTAAGAGTTGCTCAAATCACAGCATGTGGGTATCTTCAATTTTGTTCGACGATTCCTAGCAGCTTTCCAGAGCAATGGGACACCCATTGCGTACACCCATTGGCCGTTTTTGTGAATGGCCATTGCTCTTTTCATGTTCTTCCTATGGCTTAGTTCCAAGTGGCCTTTGTTGGCCTTTGTAGGCTGGTTTCGTGGTTTCCATGTGTGCATACGAAATGCATTCACATTCACAAGGTGCGCCCTTGCCCGACAGTTCAGGACTCATTTGTAGAGACAAGAAACCCCACTTGACTAGGTTTTAGAAGATACACAATTTATTAGGATAAATCACTGTGACAAAGAAGATAAGAAACTCTTGCCACTTGATCACAGCTCTCATTCCGTGCTCACACGAGTGGGTGAAAAGTCAAAGTAAGTGCTCCCGAGTTGCTCGCTGTGGCAGCCGGGGCCCTGGGTCTCCTTCTCGCTCCCTATCCAGTACGAGGATCATAGAGCCACACTCTTGGACGCACACCTGAGCAATGCCCCCCCCCACCCTGTTGTGGCCCAGGCATCCTCCTCTGTCCCTTGAGCTGGGGCTTAGTGTCATGTCTTGCTTCGGCTGGTGGAAAATGAGTAGATGAGTCATGGAATGCATTTGTGCAGTCTGCCCTGTGCTCTTTCTTTGGACTCTGCCATCGCCGTGGGCCCAGGAAGAGAACTAGAGTCAGGAGGAGCCTGGCAGCCCCCCACTGAGCCCAGACCATACCAGCCAACTAATTAACAAAGCAATTAAACATTGGTGTCCTATACCACCGAGGTTTGGCCACGGACATGGAGTAATGGCTAACCAGTGCCACCACCGCTGTCGTCACTGCCAGCGCTCTGTGAATCATAGCTACTATTTGCTGAGCATGTGTCACTTGACAGCCACGGCGCTAAGAACCGTACTGGAGAAACCCACCCCACTGCTTCGTACTAGACACCCCGATCCCCTCCATTTTGCGGGGAGAATCCGAGGCTCAGAGAGGTTAATTCTTGCACGATCACGGAATTAGTAAGAAGACGGACCAACATTTATACCTGGTTCTCTCTGATTTACCACCAGCTTGGGGGAAGAGGTAGGAGGAGACTTTTAAATAAATATTTAAATTTAATAGCCCTAGAGGACACAGGGGTCGCACACATTCAAAGGGCCAGATGGAGATGAACAGAAGAACAGCCAAAGGGTGGGCTCCCCCAGGGTGGGCTCCCCCACCAGTCGGCTCAGGCTGGCCCTTGGGGCTCTCCCTGATGTTAGAATCTAGCAACAGAGCCACTGACCACAGTATATTTGCAGATGTGAGACAGAAGTAACCCGAGATTTGAAGCAGGTCGGCACTGGGATGGAGTCCTGACTCATCTTCTTACCGGCACGGTGTCCTTGGGCAAATTGCGGAACCGCCCAAACTCTGCTCTTTCACCTGTAAAATGGGGAGAATGAAATATTCCCTTGGGGCTTTGATCCTGGTTGTGTGAGGACCACCGGCACAGAGAGGCACAGAGTGTGTCAGTGGCAAGCCCTCCGCAGGGTGGGAGGCTGTTATTTTTACTGTTCTGATAACAGTGCAGGTCCCCCATGTGGTCAGGCCTCCCCACCAGCGACACGGTTCTCCTGGATGATCCCGGGCCAGAGGGGGAGTGGGGAACGTGAAGAACAGGGATGGGCCACAGGTCACTGGGATCTCAGGACCAGCCTTTGGGTTGGCTGACCCCACAACAGCTCCAAGAGGGGTTTGGCATTATTTCTTTGCCTTCCCTCCCAGGTTGGGAAGATGGGGCTCGGGGGTGAGGCCAGAAGGTAGGTACCCCCCGGACAGCCCCAACAGCAGCCTGGTTACTGGGGCAGCCATCTTGAATGCCCTGCGTGCCCCACAGAGCCGGAAGGGGGGCCTCTGTCTTGACCTTCAGCTTTTATGTGCTTTAGCTTCTGCAAAAGCCTCTTTCATTTCTCCCCAGAACAGCCTCTGACAGCTCTCCTCACTCCTCTGTGTGCGATGGTTTCTTTGTTTGGCTGAATAAAGAAGCTTGTTACCGGAGAAAATGCCTTGGCAAGTGTCAGTGGAGATATCTGTTTCCTTGAAGAAACTCCCATAAAACCTTTCAAGCTGCTGCTTTTGAGTCCCAGAGCCCCCTGGATCCAAAAGCCTCTCCATTTTCCTTACTTTCTTTAGCCGTTGCTTGGTGATTTTCCAGGTCTCCTGGCTGCAGCAGGAAAGATGAGCCCCGCTCCTGGCATCTCTGGGGCATATGGCGGATTGGCCTCTATCTGCTTTTTCTCACAGTTGACTCAAGGCCGAGGCCGAGGCGCTGGGGAAGTGAGGGGTTGGCAGGGGACAGTCATCTGTGGTCATTCCCCCCAGAAGGTTTCCCAAGGCCCAGTTGGGTCTTCATTATATTTCTAAGATCTAGGCATAAGTGAGCTCATGAGAGGGCACCACATGCCAGCGTGTCTTTCTGTGTGGGCCATGGTCCTTGTTCCTTGGCAAAGATGGTAAAAGACACTCTTGGTTCTTGCTCTCGGTTCTTTGCCCGCCACTCCCCCCCCCCGCCACCCCACTCCCCAGGCCCTGGGCTTCATCCCACACATACCTGCCATGCAATCACTGAGGCTCACCACTCTCTCCCAGTAAGCTCTGCTTTCGCAGGGCTCCTGTCCCCAGATGTCCCTCTTCCTCACCTGGACCCAGGTCCAGTTCCAACATCCCCTCCTCTGACCACCAGGGAGGCCTCCCATGGAGTCCCAGCCTGCTTTCATTTTAGCACTTCTCACACGACTCTGTCGTGGTCCTCGTGGACGGCCGTCTTCCCTGAGGCAGGAGGAGCCCCTCGAAGGTCAGGAGCTGGTCTCTTACACGGTGTGGGGCACGCTGCAGGGGCTGTATCCATTTGGCTTTGTAAAACTTCAAGGATGACTTGTGTCTGTGTTGAATTTGATGACGTGGGGGGCAGGGACTGCTTGCTGCAAGGACAGAAAGGGCAGTGAGCTGGCATAGCCGGGCCATGGTGCTGGGATCTAGAATTTTCTGGGCTCATGAAAAACAGAAACAAATGCTCTGTGGTGGTCCAAAAATACATAGGATGACACTCCTTCTCTGGGACCTCCAGCACCTAGACCCCTAGAAGAGAAAACCTCTGTTTGTTTCCACCGCAAATGAGGCATCATTCCTGAGCAAGGACCCATGAGGCTCTGAAAAGGACAAGGGCTATTGCAGGTTTGTGCACTGACCCTGATCCCACCGGAATGACTTGGGGCTAGTAGGATCTCCATGCCTAGACGAACAAAGGTCTCCCTGAGGAAAGACTCTCTCGTGGTATTTTTCTCAAAAGGAACAGCAGGTGACTCCGGGGCCCCCTGCAGGGCCACACAGCAGCCATCATAAGTGGAAGGAAGCATCTCAGAAGGGATCTCCCTTTGTGATGGGAAGACATCTGGCCTCATCAAGAGAATGGAGGGAAATAGATGTGGAGTCCCTGTGGCATTTCAAATTCTGCAGGTGGTCGATGAAGCCTTCTCTTTGTGCCCCAGTTCAGGGCCGCCAGAGAGAAGGTCTTAGTATCCAGACTGCCCTGATTCCTAGCAACGAAAATAGCTGACAATATATGGGGCATTTCATATGCATCAGGTAGGCATTATGCCATTTGATCCCCCATACAGCCCAATGAGGTCAGGTCCTACACTTGTCCCACTTCACAGGTATGGAAAAGGGACACAGGCTGGTGGAGTGACCTGTGTCAGGACATGGAAGGAGTAGGTCTCCAGACCAGTTTGATTCCAAGGCTGGTGCTCTTGGCCTCTGTTTTACATTGCCCAGCCAGCCTGTCCCAGGGTCCTGGGCTCCCAGACTCACCCCCACCCAGTTCCTGAAAGCTGCATCTCATCCTGGGCCATCCGAGGAGAGCTTCCCATCACACCTCCTTGGTGGTGTCCACAGGTGACTCTAGGGGCTGCTTCACTGTAGCTCTTGCTGCCCGCCAGGCCTGGGACCATCCTGGTCACACTCAGAGCCTTCAAGCCTGAACACTCCCCAGTAGCAGACTCACTGATGCCTGGAGGGGTTTTTGTCTTGGCCATCCTCCTTGGAGGTGTCTTTGTTCCTTCTCTAGGACATGAACTCTACTCACCCCATAGCCCATCAGGCTGGGGTCTAGTACAGTCCTAGGCTCTCTGTTCCTCATGGGTGTAGAGTGAATCTGGCCACCACCATCCCTGGACACAGATGAGGGTGCTTCTTCCCTCCACGGTTGCTCTCATCCTCACTCTGAGACACTGACTGCCACAGACCTAGGCTCTGCCCTTTGCCAGGTGCTTCTGTGAGTCAAGATGACCGATGACCATCATAATCCAGCTTGTTCTTCACTGAACCAGGCATACATCTGGGCAGTGCCGTCGTGGTTTCTCTTTGCTAACCCTCATTAGATTTCAGAGACCCCATTGTACAGATAGGGAAACTAAGGCTCAGCGAGAGCGAGTGACTCTCTCAAGGTGGTGGGGCTGGATCATGGGCTGAGAGCCCAGGCTCCCTCCATCCCCTGGACACTGAGAAGTGACCACCTCCTCAAAGACGGGTCACTTGTCTCCGGCTCAGTGCTCCAGGATGGGACTAGACTGCTCTCCAGCCTAGGGTTTCCCCTCAGGAGGCGTCCTGCATCTACAAGGACTCGGAATAAAATCATCAAGGATTCCAGCAGCAGAGTGAACTGTTTGGGAATTGCTACACGTTGGTGTAACAGAGGAGCGGCCCCATCCTCCCTTGAGTGTAGACCAGCTGGTGACAGTGCTCAGGAAGACAAAAATGGTGACAACAACCTGGACTGACATTTAAAGTGTGCTCTCCGGGAGACTAACAGAGTGCTACGTCCTTTGCCCACAGTGGGGCTGCAGAGACAAGGCTCGTCCCCTGAACAATGTGGACACAGAGCCCCGCATCAGAGATCCAAGGGACAATCCATCTCTCTGCTTTTCTCGGAAGCCTTAACATCTGATCTGTCGCAAGGTCCAGCCCAGCCCAGCCCAGCCCACCCCCCACCTTTCCTTTGCCAAGTGAAATAATGAGATTTTTGCTTTTTTGCAAAAGGGGGGGGGGTTAAAAAAAAGCACCCTCAACAACCAACAAGAAATAATTAGCACACATTGTGTCATTAAACACTAGACTTTAATTAAATCGCATGGAGATAAATACCTCTAGCGACTGGAAATCTGGAGACCGTAGACAGCAAAGCACTCAGCATAATGGAGTAATAGACTCCGCAAAGAGCGTCAAGTCAGGGATTCCGACTTGATTAAGAATCTGACTAAATTGGGTTGTCACCTTGTATGCTGCACCTACTACCTGAAAATTGCTCATTATCTTCCCCATTTGATCTTCTGGGAGCTAACAAGCCTTTGCGGAAATTGGTCCAATGATCAAAGGACCCATTTATTTGGAGTTCTTTCCCGCGTCGGGGTCCTCATGGCTGGTATCACCTTCCTCCCTTTTTTATTTGTAATGAATCATCACCTGGCAGCAGCCAGTGGGGAGGCCAGGCTGGAGGTGACCTCTGTGATTTCCGTGACAATTGTCCCTTCCGTAACCCTGGCTACGGGGACCCAGGGCGCCCAGCTCCAGAAGGCAATGCATAGTCTCTCCTCTCCCGTTGCCCCCTACCAGCAGCCTGCTGCCAAAACCAACCTCCCCTTCTTCCTCCCATGTGATGTCTCCTCCCAATGTCTACCTGCTCTGCCATCCTGGTCAGCACCCACTCCAGAGAGCCCTGCGTGAGGATGTCCAGCCATTGTCTTGACCCCATCACTCCCTGGCCAGAACGGCACTCCCAGAGCACAGCTCTGATTCAACCTCAGCAAGGACTCCCCATTTTCTCATGTGGCTTTCAGAGCCTTCTCCATTCCCATCACGTCATGCCTATCCAGTCCAGATGACTAGCCTATGACGCGTGTCTCCAGAAAGCCCCTATGCTCCAGCCACGCTGCGCTACCCTTGTTCCCTAAAGCAAACCTGCCCTTTCTTACCTCCTAACCTCTGCTCATTCTCTTCACTTGTGAGGCTCTTCTGCATGATCCCAGCCTGGCAATGTGGGACACACTTCCCAAGGCCTGCTTCCAACTTTCTTTGCTGTGAGGTCTTCTCTGGAAACTAAAACTCAGAGGCATTCTCCTCCAGGCCAACTGAGTCCTGAATTTTTGTGTGATGGCACAAGTGGGTACCCTAGGGCAAGATCCCCTTCACTGAACCACACCTTAAAAACTGTCTACTATGCTTCAGGCATTGTAGTAGGCTCTGGGGATAGAGCAACAATCTTCCATGCAGGTGGAACGTAGAGAGTGAGGGATGGGGTGTGGGGTGCCAAGGCTCTGGGGGCACCAAGTGAGGCGAGTGAGTGGGTGAGCTGGAGGGTCCTCAGCATGCAAAGCCTGGGAGGTGAAGGGGTTTAAACCACATTCCTTCTGTAGGGAGTCCCTGAGAGCCTCTGAGCCTCAGTGTGTGCATCTGTAAAATGGGGGAATACTTGAACCCAGATGGTTGAGTCAGGCTGGGGCTAAACTGTACCCCACAATAGTGGGTCTGACCCCCAGGTGGCCCTGAGGAAGCCTGGTTTCTGTGGCTGTCCTTCCCTCGGAGAGTTCCTCCAAGAGAGAACAGAGTCCCATTCTTTATCTTCTTGATCACAAGCTGTTTAAAAACAGGGACTTTCCAAGACTCTCTCTGAGCCTCAGTTTCTTCCTCTGCAAAGTGGACTTAATGACATCACCTGCCTATAGGCAAGGTGCTGGGGGTGCGCTTTATTAGAATGACAATAGTCATGGGAGTGAAAATAATTTTAGGCCAAACCACTGCACAGTTTGGCCTGCCTTCCTTCCTTCCTTCCTTCCTTCCTTCCTTCCTTCCTTCCTTCCTTCTAGAAATGCTTAATGACCACTCACTATGGGCCAGGCACTGTTCTAGGTGCCTGGGATATATCTGTGAATAAAAGAGAGAAATCTTTAGTCTTCTGGAGGAGTTTATCATCCAGCGGAGGGAAGGACAGACTATATTTCCATCTCTTATAAAGGAGGGCTAGCATCTTACCTGGTTTATAAATGAGAAAAGCCAGGCCCAGAAAAGATAAGTAACTGAGGAGGCCTCGAGCTGTCAATCGAATGGAAGGTCTGGGATACAATTAATTCACATACACAGAGAACAGAAAATTCTCTATAAATGATCACTTCTGGTGATGATGATGAAGATGGTGATTTTGCATACAGTAGGTGATCATTAAAGTTTCTGGAGTCGAAATCGAATGAAACCAGCCTCATCCACCAGAGCATGTCAGCCAAGCCCCTGAGAGACAAACGGGGCAATGCCAGAGGCCCCTCCTGTTCTGGGTGGGCAAAGCCCAGGTTGCACAGTTGTAGTCCTGCGGGGGGACCCTCGCTCCTTGCCTGGATGTTCTGGGTCAAGGGTGTAGCTTCCCAGCAGGGAAGGCCCAGGAGGTGGGTGCTGGGACCTGGGGGAGGAGGAAGAAGCTGGAGCCGAAGGACAATGGTGAGGCGGAGAGGGACCAAAGGAAAGAAACTGCCTCAGAGGTGAGTCAATAATTCACATGTCTCCTTTAAATATTCAGCTCTCTGGCTGCTTAGGATGTAGAATAGCATCTTTGAATATATATGTGTATTTTGTAGTTTGAACACAGAAGCATGGACATCACCCACAAAGTGATGGAAGAGGAAGGGCGTGAGGCCCTGAAGCCCTCGGGGAGGCGCCAAATCCTTTCACCTATAGGAGGAGAGCATGTGATATTGAAATCCTAATCCTGGCCATCATACATGAGCACCTACTGTGTGCTGGGCCTTGTGCTAAGTGTTCTACCTACTCAAGCATTCATTCTCTCGCCCAGCCTTCTGGTTCTGGAGCTGAACAGCTTACATTGAAATCTTGGCTCTGCCTTGGGGGACCGGCTGCATGTGTGACCCCAGGCATGCTGTCAAACCTTCCCGTGTCCTGTCTCCTCTGTGAAGTGCCTGGAACGGTGTCTGGCATGTTCTAAGGGATCAATAAATATTATCACTACAGTCATAATTATCCACTCATTTATTCCTTGGAAGAAATATTTACTGAGTGCCTACCGGGTACCGTGGAGTACAATGATGAGCTCAGAAAGATAGTTTCTGCCTTCAGGAAGTCTCCACTGGGGCACGGGCATTAAGCTAATAAAAAAAAAATCAATGAAGAAAGTTCAAATTTCTGTAAGCACTGGGAAGAAGATGAACAGGCTGAGGGGATGGAGGGGAACTCTACTCACCATGTGGTCAGGGAAATCCTATCCAAGGAGGTGATTTTTAAGCTTTAAAATGTTTAAATTTAAATTTAAAATATGTAAAGGATCCTGGGAAAGAGAGCTCCAGGCAGCAGGAACAGCAAGTTCAAAAGCCCTGAGGTGGCCAGTAGTTTGATGTGTTGGAAGAAAAGATAGAAGGCTGTCGTGGTTGGAGAGTAGCATAAACTTTTCCAAAACTCTCCAAGGAATTTGAAACATTTGAAAATGTGGGAGAGGCAGCCCAGAGAGGTGTAGAGATTTGCCTAAGGATTCATAGCTGCTGTTGGAGAAAACCAAGGTCTGTTTGACTCCAGGGCTTGTGTCCCTGATGAAGTCACCAGACCACTCCCAAGTGGGAGCACAGGCCCTCACAGAACACAGCCCAACTTGGATAAGTCCAGGGTGACTCATGGTCACTCTGAATTAGGGAGACTCCTGAGAGAGAGGCGGCAGGCACCCTTAGAGCTCTGACGGTCACTCCAACCAGCCACCCACAAAACACTGCCAAGGAGAGGCTCTGCGGGACCTTCCTCACTGAATACATCAAAGGTACCTCCAGTTAGCATCCCCCTGGGCACGAAACCAACCCCACAAGGCAATCTGGAATTGCAGTACGGGCTCACACAGGCAGCAGGAAAGGGGGCGGGCATGGGCTGGACAAGATGTGAGGTTCACAGAAACCCCGTTAGGTGCCAAGCACTGCACTGGTGTCTTTGTGCGTCATTCGATCCTCAGAGGAACTCAGACCTGAACATATGACTGTCCTTACGTGAGAACATGAGGTACATCAATATCAGGTAATTTACTGGGAACAGAACTAGAAAGCAGAGGGCTCCAAAGCACCCCTACCCACTTCACCCCAAACCTATCGCTGGTTCCAGATGTTGCTCTTTGCCTCAGTTGCTAATTGGTCCATTTCTTCATACCAGAACCTTCGGAGACATGGTCGCATTCATTCACAACCAAGGTGGCCATTGGGTCTGGGAATTCCCAGCGGGCTTTCCAGAATTCTTGGTGACATTCTTTTTTTTTTTTTTTAAAGATTTTGTTTATTTGACAGAGATCACAAGCAGGCAGAGATACAGGCAGAGAGAGAAGGGAAGCAGGCTCCCCGCTGAGCAGAGAGCCCGATGCGGGGCTCGATCCCAGGACCCTGGGATCATGACCTGAGCTGAAGGCAGAGGCTTTAACCCACTGAGCCACCCAGGCGCCCCTCTTGGTGACACTCTAAGGACTCAGGGAATGCTGAGGTATCAGCTCTGGGAGGAGGCATGGTGTCTTGCGGGCACTGAATTTATTTGGTTGGATTGTGAACAAATGTTATCTGGGGGCTACCCCTTACTGGGGAAGGAGGAGGAATCTTCCTGGGTCCACATGGCAGGGCTGGCTTCTATTAGACAACATCGGATCAGAGCTGTACTTATGGGAGGACAGGATTCGTGTCTATCTTGCCACTAAAACAGCAGGCCGAAGGCCTAGACTAGAATCTGGCACACAGTAGGAGAGCCAGGAAACAAGTGCAGACCCATAGCGGGGGCTCATGTGTCTTGGACCCTTGGTAGGTCCCAGACACTTGGCTGGGATGCCAAGATGACATCGGTGGTATGCCACCTCAGCCACAAACAGAACAACCCCGGGGGGATTGTAAAGATGTTGATGCGCGAGTCCTGTTTCCCAGATATTCTGTTCTGTTTCGTTTAGGGAACAGCCCAGGCACTGGCATTTCTTTTGAAAGCTCCCCAGCTGACTAAGGTACAGCCAAGGCAGGGAGCACTGTTTTCTGTGCCTCATCTCGTTGAACACTTCCATTAGCTTTCGAGGGGGTTACTATTGGCATGCATGCCCATTTTGCAGATGAGAAAGCAGATGCTCAGAGACATTCAATAGCCTGCCCAAGACTACACAGCGAGGAGATGGTGGAGTCAGACTTTCAACTGAGATGGACTGGCTTCAGAACCTGGACAGAGCCACAAACCACAGGGAATGCACAGAAGGACGAAGGAGCATCATTAGAGCTGTAGAAAAAGGATGAAGGTGCGGGCTGGTTAGAAAGCCCCTTTGCATTTCCACTTCCTCATATCAGGGAGATCATATGATAGTTGTCTTTCTCCGATTGACTTATTTCGCTAAGCATAATACCCTCTAGTTCCATCCATGACGTCACAAAGACGGGGGTGGGGGTTAAGGGGGTAGGAAAAGAATAAAGGAAACAAGATGGGATCGGGAGGGAGACAAACCAAAAGAGACTCTTAATGTCATAAAACAAACTGAGGGGGGTGGGGGGGAGGGGTGTTGGGAGAGGATGGTGGGGTTACATTATATGTTTATATATATTAAAAAAAAAAAGCCCCTTTGCAGAAGCAACAAGGAGCTGTGCCTGGTTTCAAGCACCTCCTAAGGGATGTGGCCCCAATTCCCTTAGGGGAAGATGAGTCTCTGCTTCTAGAGCAGCAGAGACACCTTTCTGTGTCTGTAAACTGTTCTGTGGGTCAGAGATGTTTGGATTGGGGGCAGGTGTCTGACTCAAGGGCCAACAGCTCACAGACTGAACACCAGCACATCAGGGGGTCTGATACGAAAAAGCCTTTCCTTGTAACCTAATCCCAGTTGACACAAGTTAAATAAGCGTTTATTAAATTAATTACTTGATATTGCATTTTTACAAGCCAATGAGTAGGTTGGTGTACTGTTCACTTTTCTCTTTTTAATCCCAAATATCCACTTTCCTTATTGGTTCTTCTGATCAGCGTATGCTCTACCATTCTGACTACAGTGCCTGGAGACTCAGGGCAAGTCATTCATTCATTCCTTCTTTGCTTCATTCATTCATTATTGTCTCTGTGCAGGGCTGTCTCCTAGATACTGGAGCCTTTCCTTGTGGGTAAGCGATGAGAGAAGGACCTGGATTCATGTTGATTTTCACTTGCCTTAATGTAAAACAGGATTTCAGATTCTACTAGTTTATCTTACACGGCCAAAGCCCCAGTTATCTCTGCTTCACTAAGTCTTGAGATTGGTTTGGAACTTGAACATATATTCTTCGAGACCATTAAAAGTGGTTTAATTGGCTGTTCAGGGATGTCCTGCACTCAGCTCTCCAGACGGATCATCTCTCTCGTCTTTCCCAAGATCCGGGAGGCTGGAAGCCCTCACCTAAATGATCCACTCCCCTGGATTTCTTTCTCTTGCTCTGGGCCCCAGAAGCATCCAGCTTTGCATATTGTACATCCAGCCTCTGCTCAGAGCTGCATCTGCAAATCCAACTTCAAATGCTCACTGGGGTCCACAAAGCCACAGCCCCACAGGGCGGGGCGATGTCAGCCCGTGTCCTCTGAGGAGAAGCCCAAGTCATTCCTACAGATTTGAGCCTCACCTTGATGCAGCATGGGGCTGGGGTTATCCGAAGGAGGACTGCAGGAAGAAAGATGGACAGCCACCTGGGATTATGTAACAGAGCAGAAAGGCACTGACCTTGGAGTCATTGGGACAATCTACCAGTCTGTCGCCGTGCAGTTGTCCCAGACACAGGGCTCGGTTCGTAGGCTGGCTTTCCCTGCTCTTAGCTGTATGACCTTTCACAGTCACAGAACCCTGAGTCTGCCCAGCTCATAGGTGCTCTGAAAATTAACCGAGGCCAGAGATATGACAAACAGCCCGTAATTGATAGAGGCTCGGTCCCCCGGCTGGTTTAGAAGAGTGGTGCCCAGTCATTTGGAACTGGGCACCTCATCATCATTTACTCTTATTTGTTGAAATATATTTCATCTCACCCGTCCCTAAGGCTCTGTGTGATGCGTCCATGGATGTATTTGTATACACACATGGGAAGGCACACCCCTAATAATTGTGTGTGTATTTTACAAAGATAAACAGAGAGACAGATGAAGCTAGACGGGACAAAGACAGACAGAGATGAGCACACATGTCTAGATATTTTCCTGACATCATTTCTGGATCATTTCTAGGACCTACCAAAGCATTCGGCATGCATTTAATACCGATCTGTCGAACGAATACATTTCAGAGTTCGTGGCTCGTATACGTGTGTGAGACAAGGAATTTGAGCATGTTTCTGGGGAGTTTTAACTGTAATTTGAGGGACAAAAATCATATTTAATATGAGATGCCAGGAAATAAAATTGAATAAGTCAGAGCACTGAGTAACATATCAGAAAACAAGTCTGAATTTCCCAATCCTCTTCTTTTCTTCCTTTTCCCTTCCATTGTGGGCTGCCAGATGAACACCAGGACATTCAGTTCAATGTGAATTTCAGATTAAAAAAATAATCTTATGGTGTAAGTATGTCCCAAATACTGGATGGTCAAATAGTACACGGGTCATACGTATGTTTAAAAACAAACAAACAAAAAACTATTTCTAGAGTGGTTGCTTAGCGAAATAAGTCAACTGGAGAAAGACAACTATCACATGATATGAGGAAGTGGAGACGCAACAGGGGTGGGGGCTAAGGGGGTAGGAAAAGAAAAAATGAAACAAGATGGGATCGGGAGGGAGACAAACCAAAAGAGACTCTTAATGTCATAAAACAAACTGAGGGGGTTGGGGGGTAGAGGGGTTGGGAGAGGGTGGTGGGGCTACATTATATGTTTAAATAAAAAAGCTTAAAAAAAAACCTATTTCTCCTGTATTTTATTTGCTAAGTCTGGCAATCCTATTCTAGATTTGAAGTCCCTAAATCTACTCCCCCCTCCCAATGCCATTTAAGTGCTCAAAGACCTGCAGAGGATTTTCATCACCTCTCGGTTAAGGTAGAAACCCTTTTACCTGGTGTCTGACTGAAAAGCCTTTGCCGCCTTCCTGCTCCGTTCAGAAAGGATGTGTCGCAGCTGCCTGGGGCAGTCACCCTCTGTCCAGGCCTAGCAGGTTCTAGCCCTCCGGGCAGTTGGGGCAGGTGCATGGACTGTGGTCTGTGTTCCAAGTTTCTCATTGGCTGCCTCCCCCAGATGCAGTTGTGTATCAGCTGGTCCCGGCCCCGTGCTTTTGTATCCCTCTCCTGCCCAGAAACCAGCCTCACGTCCAAACAGATGGAAGCCCAGGAAACCTTTGTCTCTATCTTTTCAGGGTGCTAAAAATGCAATTACCTTTTCTCTGGTCAAGGAGGAGCTCATAAAGAGCCTTGTCAGAGATAGAGTCTCTGCCGTGGGTAACGGGCCAGAACTCATGGCCTGGGGGCCGAGGGGTCAGCAGGCGTGAGTCACCTGCAAGCTGTTTGGGGAGCCTTTCCCTCCCACCAGCCTCCCCACATAGCCCAGCTGGACACCCCCAGGCTGCCTTTGGAGGTTTGGACAGCAAGGAAGGAGGGGTGGGGCTTGCAGAAGGCAGAGAAGGAGAATTTTAGGAAACCGGCAGAGCAGGGATGGCTGGAGTTCCCTGGCATGCTGGGGACCATCTCTGGAGGTCACATCACCTGGAAAAGTGGAAGCCACAGTCCAAGCTGTCAGTGTGGTGAAGAGATACTGAGATGGGGTGTGGGAAGCGTCTCCTGGAACAAGCCGCCCTCCCCTCTCCTCCTCTCTCCTCCCTGCGCTTCTACTCCCTTATCCCAGTGCACAGCCAGCAGCCAGATGGCTATAGGTGGCCCACTCCCGTGGCTGACTCTCTCGCTCTCTAATAGGGATGGCAGCCATTTGAAGTCACACTGAGTTGGCCCCGGGCTGAAGCAAAGACACAGGACTCTGCTTCAGAGCCCCCTTACCTCCCACCCATCCTGGAGACGTCCCAGGGCTGGAGCCTCTGGCCGGGCTGTCCTCCCTGCCCTGGCGAATCACCATGATACCAAGAAGTCTCAGCTGGCCTTCTCCAAAAACGGCCTATCGCTCACGAAATCCTTTCTAGCCCTTAACCCGCTGACTTCTGCGAACAACCTGAGGCCGAGCACCCTTGTCAGCCCCAGCTTACAGCTGAGGGAGCCAAAGCTTAAGTCTGGATTCACCAGCCCCACTGGTCACTGAGATCTTCCAGAGAAGCAATCTTAGCCACTGGGCCTGCAGGAGGCTGGAGGGGGACTTTGGCTTCACGTGAACAGGCTGGAAACTTCCATTCTTCCCTCCCCTTTCCAACCTGGGAATGGAGGGGGTCCCCAGAGCCCCATGACCTTGGCCCACCCTGTGTGTCCAGGTTTGCTTCAAAGCTGGCCCAGTTGCTCTGGGAAGGAAGCTCCCCATCCTTCCACGGCCCAACAGCCATAATCTTTTCTCCTGAGTGTTTTTTTCTTTATTTCTCTCTGTGGCTCTGGCCTTTCTCCCTGAAAATACAGTTTGCTGATATTAAAAAGAAACACACAACCACTAAACACATTTTATATAGACTTTGAAGTCTGATGGCCTCAGGCTCTGGATTGATAAGCACGCGGATAGTGCAGACCAGAGCTGGGAAGAAAGCACCGTGGGCAGGGACGTCCCCACACAGGGGCAGAGGAGGGAAGCCTGAGGGAAGGAGGTTGGAGACCAGCTGACTGGAGGTGCCCCCCCAGGAGGTGGGGGGGCGGCAGGGGATGTACACAGGCCCCAGAGGGAGGCAGCCCCCATGGAGGCTCTCTGAAAGGGATTTGATCCCTCAGAGGCTGGGGAATTCTGGGGGAGGGTTCCCTCTCAAAACAGGGAGGGGAAAAATGTTCTGTGCACCCCAAGCCCTCGGAGGGCATCTCTGTACCCACAGAAAGCGTCAAGATGGGGAAATGGTGAGGGGTTGGCAGGTACTTGTGGGATACAGGTACATGTGTGAAGGGAGTTGGAAGTGGTGCTGAACTTGACCTCCATCAGTCCCTTCCTACAAAGCTGCTGGGTTGGGGACCTCAGCCCAAGTGTAGGTACTCAGCCAGAGCCCTGGAGGCATGATGATCTCTTGGAACAACAGTCTGCAGGTCCAAGAGAGGAGAAAAATCTACTAGCAGGGAGCTCCCAAGGTGATGGGGAGAGCCAGCCTCTGTCCCTGGGAAGGGCCAGGTGATGTAGGGGAAGGAGGAACCACATAAACATGAAAACCCCAAGTTCAGATGTCCTCCTCAGTGTCAACCCCTATCTACCAATCCAGCCCCCAAACTTCTGCCGGGAGGAGGCTTCTCGACCAGAGAGGGGGCCTCCTTGCTCTCCAGTCCCACTATGGCTGCCTCTGATGAAACCTCCAGGAAGGCTTGGTCTTCCCGGCTCCATTTTCAATTCTCTGGCCATCCTTGGTCCCTCTGAGGCCATCTCACTTCCAAGTCAGCTCCCAGCTTCCCATCCATCCCCAAGGATGCCACCCTGACACTCCTCCCCTTACACATAGCTTCCAGCAGCAGAATCCTGTTTGTGTGCCCATCACCTGGCCAGGGAGGGCTCCTGCCTTCTGCATCTTCCTCTTGGTGCCAAACAGCCTGGCCATGACCTTTGTGCCTCAGCTGTTAAGTGCGTGCTCTATGCTAGGAACATGTGTGCCATCTCATCAATAGATGGGAGGCCAAGGCACCGAGAAGCCTGAGAACTGGCTCTCCCATTGCCTGGGTCATTCCTGTCATCCTCTCAGGTTCCTGCCTAAATGTCCCTTCCTTAGGGATATTATGCAGTGTCCTTCACGTCTTGGTAGCACTAATCACAGTGATGTTTAATCAATCATTTCTTTGATGGTTCACTCTCTCCCCACTCCTCTGCAGCCCCATAAGGGAAGGGCATATGTCTTTGCTGTTGACCTCCGTATCCTGAATGCTCAGCACCGAGGCTGGCTCAGAGAAGACCCCTCCCCCCAGGAAATATCTCCTTTGAAGAATCAGTAGCTTACTGATTTGCACACTTAGAGTGCTCTGAACTTCAAGTGCCTCAGGTGCACACAGGTGGAAAATAGGTCCCCATGACCAGCTGGTCATGTCCACCATGACATGGTACTGTCAAAGTGACTTTTTCCCAGGTCCTAGAAAATACTTTTCCAGATTCTACTTTCCAGGAAACCATCCACAAAAAGGAAAGGCAACCTACTGAATGTGAGAAGCTATTTGTAAAGCATACATCTGATAATGGGTGAATATATAAAATACATAAAGAACTTGCACAAATAAATACCAAAGACCCACAAAAAAACAAAAACAAAACACCCAAACAACTAGATTAAAAACATGGACAGAGGTCTTGTGTATACATTTTTCCAAAGGAGACATACAGACAGGTCAACATGAAAACATGCTCAACATCATTCGTCATTAGGGAAATGCAAATCAAAACCACGATGAGATCTTACCTCACACCTGCTCGACTGGCTAGCATCAAGAAGACAAGAAATAACAAGTGTTGGCAAGGATGTGGAGAAAAGGGAATCCTCATGAACTCTTGGTAGGGATGCACACTGGTGCAGCCACTGTGGAAGACAGTATGGAGGGTCGTCAAAAAAATAAAAAATAGAACTACCATACAATTCAGCAATCCCACTTCTTGTTATTTTTTTTCTGGAACTAGAGCGTATTATGCTTAGCGAAATAAGTCAACTGGAGAAAGACAACTATCACATGATCTCCCTGATATGAGGAAGTGGAGATGCAATGGGGGTGGGGGTTAAGGTGTAGGAAAAGAAAAAATGAAATAAGATGGGATTGGGAGGGAGACAAACCAAAAGAGACTCTTAAGGTCATAAAACAAACTGAGGGGGGGAGGGGGGGGAGAGGGATTGGGAGAGGGTGGTGGGGTTACATTATATGTTTAAATATAAAAGCTTTTTTTTTTCATTTCTATGTAGTATTTCTTTTTTTTAATTTAAGCTTTTTTTATTTAAACATATAATGTTTTTTTTCATTTCTATGTAGTATTTCTTTTTTTTATTTAAGCTTTTTTTATTTAAACATATAATGTAACCCCACCACCCTCTCCCATCCCCTCTCCCCCCCCCCCCCCCCAGTTTGTTTTATGACATTAAGAGTCTCTTTTGGTTTGTCTCCCTCCCGATCCCATCTTGTTTTATTTTTTCTTTTCCTACCACCTTAACCCACTTCTTGTTATTTATCCAAAGAAAATGGAAACACCAATTTGAAGAGATATATGTATCCTTATGTTCATTGTGTCATTGTTTACAGGAAAGCAAACAAAGTTCCTTCAATAGATGAAGAGATAAAGAAGATGTGAGATGTATGTATGTATATATATATGTAGTAATATTCCATTATAGATTTTATATATATATATGTATGTATATATAAAAAAATCTATAATGGAATATTCCATTATACTATATATATAATATATATTATATATTATATATAATATATATTATATATAATAATTTTATATATAATTTATAATATAATAATAATATATGTAATATATATAATATACACACATATATAAAATCTTTAATGGAATATTACTCACTCATAAAAAAGATTGGGGTCTTCCCATTTGCAACAACATGGATGGAACCAGAGGGTATTACGCTAAGTGAAGTAAGTCAGACAGAGAAAGACAAATACAGTATGATTTCACTTATATGTGGAATCTAAAACACAAAAGAAGAAAAAACAGTGTCATAGACACAGGAAATAAACCATTAATTACTAGAGGGGGGATGGACTGGGGGGGAATGGATGAAATAGGTGAAAGGGATTAAGAGGGACAAACTTCCAGCTACAAATAAGTCATAGGGATGTCATGTACAACACAGTCTAGTCAATAATAGCATAGTAACTGTTCTATGGTGACAGATGGTAGCTACACTGATTGTGGCAATCATTTTGTAACGTATAAAAATACTGAATCACTACGATGTACACCAGAAACTAATAGGATATTGTATGTCACATATTCTTCAGCTTTTGAAATTCCATTTTCCTTCCCCCAATTAAGACAACACTATCGTACCACTTTATACTAATCAGATTGGGAAAAAATTAGAAAAATTGGATAACGCCATGTATCGACAACAACATGGAGAGCACCAAGTTCTGGAAGAAACCCAGCAATGTTTAGGGAAGTGAAGTACCACCCACCGTGACTCCACCATTCCACTCCTATGAAACCCAGGGACACCCCCCTGGGGTCCCAGCAGGGCAGTCTGGGTGAACACCTTTAGGAGACCAGTTGTCCCTCTGGAAGACTCAGTGTTTATTTGGAGGCATTGAACAAGACTTACCCACAGCAAGATGGGTAGGCCTTAAAAACACAGAGTTAAGTGAAAAAAATTAAGCAAGAGAATGAGATCTATAGCCCCTACAATTTATGTAAATTAAAACACATTCACACAATAAACAGCACCATATATTTTCCAAGAAGCACTGTATCTCAGGACATAGATTAGAGGGGGCTCGGAAGAAGGATCAGGGGATAAAGGAGAAAAATATAAAAGCACGAGAGGGGCTGGGGAAAGAGCATGGTGGTAACAAGCATGTGCTGAGTATGGGAGCCTTCCTTACTGTCCCTTCAAGGTAAAGGTCAACTGACCGGCCAACCAACCTTCCTCCTTCCCTGCCATCTGTGGTCCCCATGGGGCTAGAATAGATCTGGACAAGATTTCTTGGCTTTAGCACTGGGATATTTTACTGTGGGGCTGTCCTGTGCACTCTAGGATGTCTGCCAGCATCTGGCCTCTCCTGCTAGCTACCAGTAGCGCCTGCTGAGTGTGACAACCACAATGTCTCCAGACATTGCCAGATGTCCCCTGGGGGAACAAAATCACCCTGGCAGAGAACCACTGGGTGGGGATGAAAGTCTAAAAATGGCGCCATGTCTTCAAGGTAAGTGGTCCACACTTTCTTTACCAAAACCCACACCTAGAGCACCAGAGCCTTGGAACTCAGGACGGGGCTGGGAGCTCCATCTTGAAAGCTGCCAGCGTCCCTTGCATGTTTCCATCAAGGCTCTGTGGATATTCCAGTTACAGCCCACAACCGAATCTGCCTTGGGCTTCCTCCTAATTTTAACAGGCAGCTGGATTTGCATAGGACATTTGCATTTGAGATTACCCATGGTTCTCCAGGAGACACCGTCTATAGCAGACAGTGGCAAAAAAAAAAATGTAATTCCATTTCAGCTTGCAAGGGAGGAGGGAAGAAAAAGGAGTGCTTCAGGGAGGGAGGACACTTATAGGAAATTTTAGTGCCTTATGCATTTGGTGAGGGGTTGGAAAGGGGTTGGTCTGCTGGTCCCTGGGTGAAGATGACTGTCTATCCTGGCATTGGCATGCAAATTGGTGAATCAAATAGTGAATGAAGGGGTCTCCTTGAGAATCTATCAGGAGGGGGCTGCTGTTTCAAGGAGAGGCAGTCAGAGGGAAGAGGAGGATAGTGTAGACTACCTATAGATAAGCACACAGACCCAGCCCTTGCCCCCAGAACCCAGCCACCCACCAGCACTGCCTGAGAGCTCACTCCGCCAGACAGTGCTCCCTGAGTGTTTTCACCACACAGGGCTATTTCAACACACAGCCCCACCCCTCTCACTTAGAAGAGAAGGAAACAGAGGCTCCCAAATCTCAGCCCTAGTGAAGAGTAGAGCCTGATAGAATGAAAGTCTACCAGACTCTAAAATCAGTTTTCTTTCCAAGCCCCTCTGTGGGCTCTCACTGACTTGCAAAATTAATGAATAAAGCAATGCTATGATAGGTAATGCTCAAGAGGGACAGACAGCCTCTTCCTTATAGGTCAGCAGCTCATACTTAGCCCAAGGTATATAGCCAAGCCTGGATCCCATAATGTATAGACAGACACCTGTGGGCCATGACCTAAATGCCAGGAGAGGTATGTGTGTTCCACATGGGTCAAGGCTAAGTTGAAAGCTTCCCCCACTGAACTCATATCCATCCCAGTTACCCTAGGATAGTCACACTCTCCACTTTGCTGCCCCAGAGGCTTGAAGTCCATTATTACATGTAATTTATTCTTTCTATATCTCTCTCCCCTACTAGTCCAGGAACATCTTGAGGGCAGAGATCATGACTGGCTCATCTTTCTATTTCCAGTGCTCAATAAATATATGTGCAAAAAACTGAACTAATTTTGGGCTGGGAATAGGTGAGTAACCAATCCATATCATTCCATGGAAGTGTTTCTTGATTTTCCCGGAAGGAAGATCGTAAATGGACCTTTTCTTAAACCAAATGTAAGAGGAGGCATTGTGTCCCTGAGCACATTCCATCTTACATACTTGATGTCAGTGAACATGCTGAGGACTCCTCAAGGGGTAGGAACTTGTCCAATTGTCCCTGCATTCTCAGTGCCAAGAATGGGGTGTCTTGCATGTAAGAAATAGAAGATGGATGGATATGAGATGGACCGATGAATTGGATGGATGGATGGATGGACAGACGAATGGATAGATGGGTGAGTAGATGGAAAGGGAAGAAGGCAGATATTGATAGGCATACGGTTGTATGGTGGTTTTTTAATAGTTAAGTGAGTAGAAAGATGCTTGGTGGATTTATGGATGAGTTAGTAGACACACAGATGAATGGATGGAACAATGGTGGATGGTTGGGTGTTTGGATGGGGAAGAGTGATCAAATCAGTGAAAGAATGAATAAATGGATGGATGAAGGTTGGATGGGTGGATTTATGGTTTGTAGGGTGAGTTCAATGTATATGGGTAGGTGGTGAACAGCTAGATGGATCCACATGGAATGGGAGGGTGGGTGGCTAGTAGGGTAATGGTTGCTTAGGTGAATAAATTGTCTTTCTATCTCCTGATATCATTCTCAACCTTCTTAAGTAAAATAGCTTTTTGTGCTCCTTTTTTCCAGATCCCATCCTTAAGTCCCCCTGCCTCTTCTGCTCTCTTCCATCCGCTAAGTAGGGGCTCTAAGATGCCAGATGGAAGTCTTCCCAGGAAGTTCAGCTCCAGTCTCTGCCTCTGTGCTGAGCGTTCCACACTGTGCAGAGATTTAATACTTAACTCCAGCCTCTCCCCACTCCTTACCTGCCTGAGGAGGTAGAGGCAGCAATTTGCATATTTATTAAATATCTCTTAGCAGGATACACAAGCCGCATTGCTACATCCCGCTCCCAGAGCCTTCCTGCTGGCAGACAAGACCGTGCACCATCAGCGCTGCATCACCGCCCACTAAGTAGCTGTTCCAGAGCCCAGGAGGCAAGGAGGGGAGTGAGGGGCCACGGGGCAGGTGGGGAGGAGGGACGCCATTATCTCACAACTGTTCGGTAGTGGTGGGGAGGGTCTTTTCTTGGCCCAGGCAGAAAGGGTTCTGCAGGCATCTCCTCCAGCCCCTGTGTCCACATGGGCACCCCTGACAACCAACGCTGTCTTTAGAAAATTCCCAGAGGAGGACACTTAGAAGCATCTTTGTTTTGTGTACCTTCTGCTCCTCAATTTACTTGGAAGTCTGTCCTGTTTTCTAAACAGGAGCGAGCTTGCCTTTGAGAAAGCCCATTGCTGGTGCATTGTCTTTGGTCAAAATGGCGTAAGTGTCCCCCATGGCTCAGGGCACCCTTCCTCAAGTAGTCATCTGATGAGATCCAACTGCAGGTCTAAGTAGCCAGTGTCTTGGGCACCAGTGCCATCTGTTTCCTGGAAAGGAGTCCTCAGGGTGACTGTTCTTCTAGGGAATGGGAACTCCCTGCTATAAACAGGGATGAACTTCCCACTTCCGACTGGGTACCCTGACTCTTCTACCTGTCTCCTGTCATAATTCCTAAATTGGGGCTCAAATCCCAGAATGTGGTTTCAGGGGGCAGATTTTCCAGTGCTGATCCTGGTCTCAACTCTTACTATCTGGATGACCTACGGTACATGACAGAATCCCTCTGAGCCTCAGTTTCCTCATCTGTAAATGGGGTTGATGACCATATCTACCTCAAAACTTATTGTGCAGGTAATTTACAGTGAAGTATGTTGAGGGATTAGCACAGTATCTGGCTCTGGGCTGAATATTCAGGAAACACCAGCTGTTATGGTTGTGGAATCATGCAAAATTGTAAGTGCAAAGTAAGGCTGGTTTCTTGCTCATCTTTTCCAGGGAGAAGGGAAGTGAGACTCATATCTATCTCATATTCTGTCTGCTGGATTCAGCTTTGAGCACCTGTGAGGTAGATATTCCCAACACTCCCACTTTACAGATGAAGAAACTGAGTCCCAGAGGGAGGATGGAAACCCACAAGACCATACATTTGTTGGAGAACCCCATTCCTCTTGGTTTTCTTTTCACGGGCAAGTTATGAGGGGTCTCTGCCCTGGGAACGGCCTAGGACCCAAGGAAGAGGAGGAAGAAACCCACAAACAGCTTTTCCAGGTCCATCTGCCCCCACATCCCACTGCCCTGAACTGGCAGGAGCCAGAAGGAAGGGTCTGGGCTGCAGCCTCATAAACCTTCCTGAAAGCCCTCGTAAACGTAAGGCCTGGCTAGCTCCAAGTCTGCTGCTGCAAAAAGCAAAATCCCTGGTCATAAAGTAATCCCTATAAAAAAATAAAAAGAGAGGAAGAAAAGAAAAAATCTGTGCAGTAAAAACAGTAACAGCCTCTAGGACATAAGGAAGAGGAGGCTGATCTCCCATGAGCTCAGGCCCCACTCAAAGGCACCCAGTGCAGGCAGCCATGTGGACCGACGGTCCAAGCAGGCAGAGTGGGTGTAGGTGGCTGGGCTGGGGACCGCAGGTGTTGAAGAATGGTGATGTTTCTGATGGTGATGGTGGTAGCACTGAGGTAGCTTCTAGAAGATGTCCACTCATGCCCACTGCCTCACTGGAGCTGCCATTGTCTCTAGGTAACCAGGGTTAAGGTCCCCATTATACAGATGAAAACTGTATAATAAATATATAAACTGAGGTCCAGGAGAGTAGGGGTTTGCCATCAGATCTCAGGCCTACTGCCCCCTCTAGGACCCTACATTGCTACTCTTGTAAGCCAAGTCCCCAGTAGAGATAGGGGGCCTGGCTGCTCCTTCCCAAAAAGGAATCCAAGGCTGAGGAGGTAGATGAAGCTGTGGGATTCTAAGTGGGTGCCTGCACATCCTTGAGTTTCTGATTGTCATCTACTCACTGAGGATGCTCGTTCTTACCCCACCTAGGGGTTGGGATGAGATGAGATATGAACAGGTGTAAGGATCTGGTGCATGCTCAGGGCTCCAACAGTGGGAGCTATGGGATCCAGGGTGGGGTGCTTAGAATCCCGGTGAAGTGAGGCCCCCAGGCCAAGGGGCCAGAATCATATTTGGGGGTAAGGACAACTCAGTACTGGCACAAACCACCTTTGTCCCTTGTAAGCACCCACTCCACCCACAGACAATGCAGTTCTGCTCAGCGGCAAGCTTCCCAGTCCTGACAACTCACACCTTCCTTCCTCCCTCCCTGCCACAACTCAGCCTTTACACTCCCAGGCTTATCTCTTCCCTGCGACTCTCTCCTTTCCTCTCTGCCCCTTTGCTGGCTTTTGTCTGCCAGGCTCAGCCTCTCCGTCTTTCCATGGTGCTGATATCTCCTTTGCTCTCTTGCTCCGGGTTCGGGAGACTGCTGTCCTCCCCGCTGTCAGAGCCAACTCTGCATTTCCCCATTCAAGACGACATGCACTGGCTTCTTTCTGGACCCTCTGGCAGCCCCATCCAGGGACCAGACTCTGTCCTGAGGCCTGTCCCAGCCTCATCCCTTGGGAAAGGCTCACTTTGATCCCAACCCACAGTCTTTCAGTGAATGGGAAGTACCCTTGTCCCACACAGCTCTTCCTACACATCTCTCCCCACCCTGTAGGAAGTAAGCTCGGTAGGAAACCATCCCTGTCCCCACCAGGCTCATTCTCCATCTCCCTGAGGACAGGAGGGAGGAATGGATGCTCTGTTCCTTCACCTCCTAGCCAGGGACAGGAATATAAGAAGATCATGTTTTGAGTTACTGAGCCTCAGGGAACGAGCTCCCTGACACAAGGAACCTCTTAGGCAGAGAATGTCTCCCTCGCCACACTTCCCCTCTGCCACCCTCCCCTCCTACACAGACACAAAGCAAATGCAAGGAAGCCCAAACCTGTTCTCATCAATTCTGCTCAAGAATGCTGTGGGGGAGGGGGTTGCAGAAAATTAAGCTTCCAGAAGCCTTGCTCTCACCCCCTATGAAACCAGATAATAGTATTGACTCACAGGACCATTGGGAGGACTGAGTTCACAAACATGAACCTCTCACATGCATGAGGACCATGAACAGGAGTGAATGTTTGCTGCTGCCATCACAGTGGGTGGTTGTGTGCCCCAGGCTCCCTTCTGCCCCCACCTCTTAGCTGCTTCTTTCCCGCCCTGGGGAGTGAAATGACTTCCAGGTGCTAAAAACTGGAGTCTCCACAGGCAGGTGACTTATTGCTTACAAGAACAGAAACAGCAGTAACAATACAGGTAACAGGAAAGACCCGCTACTGTTTATTGAGTAGTTACTATGGACCTCCCATGAATGGCCTCGTGCAATCTTCACCAGATCCAAGGACGCAGCCGCCACTGTTCCCTCCCCGTCCCAGAAGACGGGCTCTGATTGGTGCAGCCATTCTCCCCAGTTCACCAAGCACTTTAGGGGCAAGACCTCAGTCTGAGCCCATAGCAGGGTTCTGGCTGCCTTGAGCTGCCCCTTGCTGGGATTTCATTTCCCCATCTGTAAAATGGGTGTCAAAATTAGCAGGGTCTGAGGTGTGATGAAGACAGCAGTCCTAGTAAGATTTGCCAGAGAGGCCAGGGGCTGTCAAGTCTGCCCTGCCTGGAAAGGGTTAAGCTGCCAAAGCTTGTCCAGGGGCGCTGCCTCCTCCTCATAGGGTCCACCCTGACACTGGGGGCCCAGAGATAATTGGTTCCAACAACACTCCACTTCCGAGAGACCAGGGGATCAGTGAGGGAGAGAAGAGCACTGGAGTCCCAGGGGGCATTGCTGGCAGGTGGGCTCCTGAGAGAGGTGGTTGGGGCTCCTGGGGGCGGGGGTGGTATGGAAGTGTGGGACCAGGGTTCCAAGGCCAGAGATCTCAGACTTGGCAGATGGAATGACTAAAGCCCAGAGAGGGGTCGGCCCCCAGTCCTGTTACTGCCCCTCCCTCCTCAGAGGCTGTAACTATTACTACTACTACTAGTAGTAGTAGTAGTAGTAATGGTTATCAGTAATTTAACCAGAGCCCCTTCTCTGCTAGACACCTTCTTGGTGGCTAACATCACCTCCCTGCCCCCCACGGGAACCCTGGGAGACCAAGACCACTTCACCAGCCTCGTTGCACAGAAGGGGAAAATGCAGACTTTCAGGTCTGTCCAGGCTCATCCAGCAAATGGGCTGCATGCTGGTTTTGAACTTGGGTCTGACTCTGAACCCTATTCCTTTCTAAGAAGCTAGACGGCCTCATACAGGACCCGTTACTGATTCTCTCAGGATTCTGTGTCCCTTCTCAAGCTTGGCACAGACCAGGACCCACTTTGATGGGGTCATCTTGACTGCTGGGGTAGGACAGACCTGGGTTTGAATCCTGATGCTGTGTAAATGAGAGTGTCACCCGCACGACATGCAGGCATGTTTGTGGGCATGTGTAGATGTCATTGGTTGGTTAAGAGGCTGGTACAACCCCAACCCACCCCCAACAGAGTAAATATTGAGTAATTTCTCCAGCCCTAAGAATACCTTGCATTTAGCCAGAACCCATTTGCTTTTGGGACCTTCCAACCTGCTTTCCTTTCTGCCTGGAATCTCCTCTCTTTTCCTACTTGGCTGTTTTCTGCTCATCCTTCCAGATGGTTCCTTGGGAAGCCTTGTTGGATTCCCCAGGCTGAGTTAGACGTGCGTCCTCCCCTTCCAGCCTGCACAGCACCTCTAACATCTCTCTCTTCCTGGTAATTGCCAATTACACATCTGGCTGGAGTACTGTGAGGTCCCTGCGGGCTGGGAGGGTGTTGTACTCTGCTTGCTTTTCCCGCATCACACAGCACTTTGAAGCCTGCAGAACCGATAAGCAAGGAAGCAGACAACTGAAGAAATGAATGAATGGGTGACAGGGAAATCAGCGTGAGCTGCATTCCTGTCTTGTCCCATTTGGGGTCAGACACATGGGTGACAGAATCCCGTCCCAGTCCCCAGGCACCCCACACCCACCAGTGTTCCTCTCCTCAGCACTTAAATGTGCCTGTTGCCCTTGCTGAAGATGCTGCCCGGTCATGAATCTAGAGAGTCAGGACCACAGTGACCTCTGGACTCTGCAGCCACTGGCCAAGTGTGCGATCTAGATGTCGTGTGACACGAGACATCAAGGGGTGGGTGTCCTTGAGAGACCCGACTTCCTCCAAATTTTCCTGGATTTGCACACCACTTGGCTATTCCCTGAGAGAGGGGAGAACACGTGTACCACAGTACGTGGCTGCAGAAATCTACATGCTCCTTATTCCTAGCAACCTCCCCACCCTTCCTGCCAGAGTAGCAACTAAATTTATCATGAATTGGCGCATGTCCCCAAGCCTTGGCCCAACCCCACTCTCATCTCTGTCAGAGAAGTAAGGTCTACTTCCTTTGCTTTGGAGACCAACGAGGAGGCTTCTGGACTTTGAAATGCTGTTTTCCAGGAAACTGGAATTTGAACATGATCCCTTGGGTGACATGACCAAAGAAGAAGTTCTCGCTGAAATCCCCACATCGTAAAATGTCAGGATGTCTGTGGTCTTTATTTATAGACAGATTGCTTTTCAACTTTTCTCACTCCAACATTTCAATGTGTTATTCCTGAAGATAAATGCACATTATGATTTCATAATAGAAATTGCATTTCTCCCCCGTGTCACCTCTAAGCATGTATATACATAAATATGGCACATTGCCTCCGACAGTAATTTAAAAGGCACTTTGGAGAACATATTGATCATGACCAGAGAACAGGGCTGGCATGGTCTCGATTTCATCGAAGTCTGCCTCCTCCCAGCCCCTGCCCTCCCTCTTTTCTTCATTTGGATCCTGAAGCTTGGGGACTTATGATTTCCATTTATCTTTGTAC
>ML100896.1:11444-23295 GCA_003697995.1 Taxidea taxus jeffersonii | reverse complement strand
TTTTTTTTTTAATTTTAAAGATTTTATTTATTTATTTGACAGATAGAGATCACAAGTAGTCAGAGAGGCAGACAGAGAGAGAGGAAGAAGCAGGCTCCCTGCTGAGCAGAGACACCCCCCACTCCCCTCCCCCATGCAGGGCTCCATCCCAGGACCCTGAGACCATGACCTGAGCTGAAAGCAGAAGCTTTAACCCACTGAGCCACCCAGGTGCCCTGCGTTCTCTTGTTTTAATCCAAACCAAGTTCCAGAGTTGTTTAGGGCCAGCTCTTTCCCCTGACACATTCTTTTCAATAAAGGCTTGTGCTGGGCATAAAGTGAGAGGGAGATGTTCTATGCTGCAGCAGAGCGCCTCAGATGTCCTGCAAAGCTTCCCAGGCGTGATCAGGAATGACTCAGTGTGGGGAGTTATTTTGGTTCACCCTTTGTCTGCTAGGCTCTGGTTGTTCAGATAACTGGACTTTGCCTGACTTTGCAGGACCAGCCAGATGGAGCTCATCGCCGTGCCACCTCAAACTCTCAAGCTATCGCTGATCCACCTCTGCCTATGAGAGAACTATCCCTCATACGATAGAGCCAGGAGGGGTGAAAAAGTGTTATCAAATTCCGCAAGTATTAGGAATCATACAGTGATTGAAAACCCCAGCTTGGAGAATTGAAATGAGCTTAGTTCCAGTTTCAGCCCAGCCTCTGCCTAGCAGTGTGACCTTGGTCTTCACAGTTCCCGTCTCTGAACCTCAGCGCACTCATTTCTAAAATGGGAATAGTCATACCCTCCCTAACTGGGTCATCGTGAAGATGAAACAGGGATCGTGATATGCTGAGTGTTTGGTACCGCACTTGGGATGTAGAAAACACTCAGTAAATTCTAGCTATTTTATGATGTTTATTTATTCATTCATGTAGAAAAAAAATATCTGATATCGTCTATATAAACCATGCCCCTGGATGTATGCTGGAGATACTGTTGAGAACAAATAGTTGGGGATTCTCTGCCCTCATGAAACTCAGCATTTCAAAGGAGAAAGACAAGCAAGTTAAAATGTATTTACTGGGACGCCTGGGTGGCTCAGTTGGTTAAGCGGCTGCCTTCGGTTCAGGTCATGATCCCAGCGTCCTGGGATCGAGTCCCACATGGGGCTCCTTGCTCAGCGGTGAGCCTGCTTCTCCCTCTGCCTCTGCCTGCCACTCTGTCTGCCTGTGCTCGCTCCTGTGCTCTCTGATAAATAAATAAAATCTTTAAAAAAAATAAAATGTATTTACATATGTACATATACATATGGATGTCATTAGTATATATTATACATTATATTTATACATTATTGTATAATATATACATATTTGAGTTATATATTACATATGTGTATATATGTATCCTATATATTATACATATGTGTATATATATAATTACAAATAGGAATAAAAGTTCTGTGAAGCCATCAACCAAGGCGTTAGAATCAGGGAATCAGGTGGTGAGGGAGAGCCTCTTTAACAAAATGACTTTCAACTGAGATATATGAGTGGGGGTTTGTCAGGCTAGGAGCAAAGGAAATAGCATGTGCAAAGGCCCTGAGGCAAAAAGAAAAAAAGAGTATGTCCTGTTTGAGTCAGAACCAAGGCCATGGTGGCTGGAACATGGTAAATGAAGGAAGGCATGGTCAGAGATGGAAGGAGAGAAGTAGCCAGGCTCTGGAACACACAGGGCCTTGCAGTAAGTGTTTGGAGGCAATCTGAGATTAGCAAGAGGGAAGCCATTGAGAAGTGTTAAGCAGAGGAAAGAGTGAGTTCCTTTTCTGAAATCTCACTTTGGCTACGGGGTGGAGAATGAACCATCAGGGAAGAGCAGCAGGGGAAGTTGTTATAGTCATCCAGGGGCAGGTTCAAGGTCTATTTTGAAATTAAAGTCAATAGATATGTTGATGGATAAAAGAGAGAAAAGAGATTTAAAGATGTCCCCCAGGTTACTGCTTGAGTGACTGGTTCAATCAGGTGATACCATTTACTGAGATGGGAAAGATTTTGGAGACTGAACTGAGATTAGCTCTAGGGCTCCTGCCACACCAACATTGAATGGAAATGTATCTATCAGCAGCAACACAGTGTCCCCAGCATATGGATGCATTTTTATACTGATATATTTAGATGGGTGCATTGAGATAGCTGTAGGTATAAAAACACCTCTTCCCACATATCGACTCAGGCTCTATTACATCCCCTTATTTTATTTCCTTCAAAGCGCGTACGACAAACAGAATTATCTTGTTTATTTCTTTTTGTAGGTACCATCTAGCTCCCCAACTAGAATGAAAGGTTGGTGAGGGTGGGACATTTGACTCTTGTTTACTGTTGATCCCCAGTGCCTACTGCTGGCTCTGGCACATAGTAGGTGCTCCATACATTCCTGTCGAAACTGTAAGTATATATGTGGACATGGCGATGTGTGCATTTCTTAAAGTAAGATCTACACCCAACATAGGGCTTGAACTCATGACCCCAGATCAAGAGTTGCACGCTCTACCGATTAAGCCAGCCAGACACCCCACCCCTGTGATGTGTGCATTTAACTTCTATCTTTTGCCAAGGGGTCCCGTTTCACGTCACTTATGGGGCCAAATAGATTCTCAATAGGTTCTCTTAATGGGTTAGGGAAAGCCTGAGGCTGGTCTTCCTAGGCAAGCTGCACATAGCCGCATATGCTGTCCTTCTTCCCAGGAGGACAGCACTGCAGTTGTGGTGAGGAGAGAGCCAGGAAGGGTCCTGATGTAGGGACAAATGAATGTCATGAGCTTTCTGTTATGGAAATGGGGTGGTTGGTGGCCTTCCAGGAAGACTTGACAATGTCAATTGACTGCAGGAAGAGTTAATAACTACTCCCAGCCCAGCCAACTGGGCTCAGTTGCTAAGCAACTGCCTCCCCAGAGTTATATAATATGTAAGAGAAACACTTTTTTTTTTTCTTTTTTGCAAATGGAACACAGGCTTTCCAGGGGACAGGGGCTTTTCACTTGATGTTTCTGATCTCCAGTTGACTTGGGTGAGTGAAACATGAGCATGGCCTTGAGATAGCTTTCAAGCCGCCCTGACCAAAGAGAATGCCTTCATCCAAAAAGGGATGAATTTGGAGAGAGGGATCAAAGGGTGATCTGTGTAATTCTTTACTCACATGGAATTCCTGGGGAACTCTGGCACAGGCCCATCTTCCTCTATGGATTCTCCTGAGGGTGTTGGTGACATCAGACCTCCCTGAAGATTTGATCAAACTTAGAGCTGGATTTGGGTTAAGAGGGAGAAGCTACTGGTCTATCTGGGGTTTCATTAGCTCACGGAACTATCCATCTCCTTGGTCTTGAGACTAAAAATGTGGGTCAAATAAATGAATAAATGACTCATTCGAGAATCACCATGCAGTTTCAGAGAAGCAAAAGGGTTCAGGCATGAAACAAGCTTTGAAGCCAGACAGAACTCAGTTGAAGTCTGAGTTTCAGATTACTTACCCAGTCTGAGCCTCAGTTTTCTCATCTGTAAAAAGGAGATGATAAGGATGGTGACGACGACGACGATGATGACGTTGTTAAAACCAGTGCTTTCCAGGGCTGTGGACAAGATCAAGTGAGATCATATATATGAAAGTGCTCCAGAAAGCCCATGAACTATGCTGAACCTATAACTTAGTTTCAGGACGTCCCACTGAAAGGTCATGGTGAGGACCCTGATGGCCAGAGTACACATGTATACAGAGATGATGGTGGAAAAAAACCAAAATAAAATCAGAAAGGGATCACAAGGTGAGGACAACTGATCATGAAGGTATGGCTGAATTTGCATGACAAGAGGGCAAATCAGGAAACCGTTTCTGGAAAGCCCTCCCACTAGATGCCTTGAAGGCAGTTCTTCTCAACTACTCAAGGAACTGGGAAGACTTTAAAATGCGGAGATGCCAAGATTTCAACTCTAGACCAGTGGAGCCAGAATCCGTGCTGGTGGATTATGAAACATTTATTTTTTAACTTTCCAGATGACTCCATAGAATATTTATGGAGTTCTTTACTACATGCCAGGCACCCTACTAAGGACTTTGCATTTGGTATCTCAATTCATCTTCACGGGAATCTTGTGAGATGAATACAATCACCTCCACTTTATAAAAGAAGAAAACAGAGGCACAGAGAAGCTAAGTAACTTGCCCAAGGCCACACAGGTAGTTGCAGAGTGGGACCTCAGTCCTAGTTCCAAAATCCCACTCTTAACTATCCTAACAGGTGGCTTCCCCAGGCACATTGAAGATGTGATTTAAAGCACAATAATTCCATGTGCTCACATGTTTCCAGAATCTTATTATGGGGCAAAGCAAGACTCACTTTTGCAGGTAGTGTTAGTTATTCATAATACTGGGTCAGTCTCCGCAGCAGGCAGATCAAAATATAATTATGGCTTAACCAAGATGGAATTCAGTTTCAATGCCAATGTGGATAGTTCAGAACTAACAAGCCAGATTTGGAACCATCGGGGACCCCTGGTTGCTTCTAACTCATCACTCTGACATCCTCAATATGTGGCTTCCTTCATATCATCCAGGGTGAAACAGTCCAGCTCCAAGCATCCTACCCACCTTGCAGCCAATGAGAAAGGGTAAAGAGAGAGTGGTGGGTGCTTCTTTCTAAGGGCATTCCAAGGGAGTCATGTCCATCACTTCCCAGCAGCCAGAACATATCCACATGGCCACAATCGGCTACAAGAGAGGCTGAGAATTGTAGTATGTCCTAGGTGGCCATGTCTCTGGCTAAAACATGGAGATTTTATTATGAAAGGAAAGAAGGAGGAGAGTCTCTTGGGGGCAATTTGCAATCTCGGCTTCCCAGGTCCTAGGGAAGTTATTCACAAGTACTTGGAGACAAGGGGAAAATTGGAGAGAAGACATGGAAGAATGCCATGGCAAGTCTAAGCTACCAAGCACAAGTTAGAGGTTGTCGGCTCAGGATAGGCCTTATAATAAAGCTTGTCTGACCACTGGGAAGAGGAGAAGATTGATTCTTCAAGAATAGAAAGTATTGGTGCAACTCACTAGCACACTAACAATGGAGGAAATCAACCCATTGCCAATCATCAACCAACCTTTGGCACCAATGACTGTGATACAAAAATGAAGATACAGGGGTGCCTGGGTGGCACAGTCGATTGGGCATCTGGCTCTTGGTTTTGGCTCAGATTGTGATCTCAGGGTTGTGGGGTGGAGCTCCACATCGGGCTCTGTGCTCAGCAAAGTCCACTTGACATTATTTCTCCCCCTCCCTCTGCCTCTCCTCCTCATGCGCTCTCTCTTTCTCTCTCTCAAATAAACAAACGAGTAAATAATTTTCTTTAAAATGAAGACACGGAACCACAACCAGCTCTCAATTTCCCCGGGGTCTGGTGCTGAGCAGGGATGGCACATAGCACCAGACATTCTGCTCATGTTCCTCTTCTGGGCTAATCTCAAGCCAGCTCTCTCCAGAATAGACACCCTGGGAAGGAGGGGGACATCTGGGAGGGGATTTAACTCTTGTCTATTAATCCGAGAGGAAACCCGCAGTTGGATGATGTCGGAAGCCACTTTATACAAAACGATAACTTAAGGAGAGGCAAAAGCAATCTCTTTAATTACATTTGTTTGATTCCTCTACCTGATGCTTTTGGGGAGAGGTTAATTTAATTGATGCTTTCACATGTGCAGTCTCATTTCCTCCGGTTGTTTTCAAAACATATTTATGCAGCAAAACTTAAGCAAAGAGAGGTACATCCAAGGGCCTGAGGCAAGGATTAATTCCAAACTGTCAGTCCAGCTTTTTAGTAATTTGGTGAATTCCCTTTTGCTAATTTGTTCTTTCAGCAAATGCATAGAGCTGTCTTTTAGCACGCCAAGACCAGAAGCTGTTGTAGCTTCAGCCCCACGGGTCCTTAGACTTAACTGAACCAACAAAGAGAAGGAAGAGGGCTTGACATCTCTAGAGCATCTCTTATGGCCTTTTGAACTTGCTTCTTTCCATACATTCCCACCTTTCATCTGTACTTAGCCCAAGTCACATCCCGGCCAACCACTTGACGTGGACGGACTCCTTGAAATCCCACAGCAGCGCTGTGAGCTTGGGACTGGTATTACTGTTCCCATTTTATAGATGGGGAACTGAGACTCTGCGGTTAGGTTATTTAGCAAAATTACTCAACAGCAACAACAACAAAAAAACCTGAGCACCTACAGGAAGTTGTAGGCTGAGACTAGAACCCATCAGGTCCCCTCTGACTCCCTCTCCTTCTCCCTGCCTCAAACTACCTCCTCCTCCTAAAGTATACATTCCTTTAAACTCCTTTTTTTCTAGTGTTAAAAATTTGGATATGTGTGTGTGTGTGTGTGTGTGTGTGTGTGTGTGCGCGTGCGTGCGTATCTGATCCATCCTTTCAATAATGTTTTTTGAGATCTATGAGCCAGGTTTGGTGCTTGGTGCTGGACACACAGCCTGTGCCTTCCTAGGGCTCCCTGCCTAATGGGAGGAAAGATCCTTCCTCTTCTTCCCCCCTATCACAGGTCAGTGGTCAGGGCTTGTGCTGTCCCCATCGGCCACTGCCTTCCCAGGGTCACCTTCCTTGGCCAGGATCTCACTGTGCATGGACCACTTGAGTGTTCTGCTTGAGAAGGGATGGAGGAAGAAGAGGAAGGCAGTGTGATGCCACAGGTACAGCACATTTGGGCTCAGTTCATATGACTTTGAAAGCAAGCTTGGCCCATGTTTACAACCTCTCTGTGTTTGAACCAAGCTGGATGGCTCACTGTCTCCCAAACACACACCCTACCTCCCAGCCTTTGTTCAAGCTGGACCTTCACCCCAGCTCACCCGCCCCAACATCTTCCAGTCAAGACCCCACCCGGAATCCAAGCCCAATCCAGGTGCTGCCAAACCTCCTCTGGTCCCAGCATGTGCCGAGCCCTCCATGAAGCCTATGGCTCCTTGAGCCATTTTTTATACCTCACCTGGGCTTCACTCCCTGGCAGGCTTGTCTTTTTACCCTTCTGACCTGGAAGCTCTTCCAGAGATGAGAGTGTGTTTGATTCAGTTGTGAACCCAAGCTCCTGGCAAGGTGTCTGACACACAGTAGGAACTTAATACAAGTTAGCACAATGTCTCTGGAGGTAGCAATGGAGCCTAATGTTTAAACACACAGGCTTTGGCCCCGATTGTCTGTATTAAAAGCCCATTCCACCACCATTTGTGGCAGCTACCTAAATGTCTCTGAGTCTCAATTTCTTCATCTTGAAAATGGGGATAACGGTATCTGTCTGCCCCACAGGACTGTTGACAATGGTTAAATGAGCTAATGCATCCAAGGTATTTTCACCAGCCTGGTTCAGAGGAGGAGCTCAGTAAATGGTTCCAACTGTTTTTTCTCCTCCTCCTCCCCCTCCTCCTCCTCCCCCTTCTCCTCCCCCCCCACCTCTTCCTCCTCCTCCTCCATCTTCTTCTTCTCCATCTCCTTCTTTTTTCCCTCCTCCTTCTCTTTCCTCCCCCTCTTTTCCTCCTCCTCCTTCTCCTTCTTCTTCCTCTCCTTCTTCTTCTCCTTCTTTCTCCTCCCCTCCTTCTTCCTCCTTTTTTCTTCTTTTCTTCTTCCCATTCTCCTTCTTCTTCTTCTTCCTCTTCCTCTTATTCTTCTCCTTCTTCCTCCTCTTCTTCAAAAGTCCAATCTTCTGTCTGCCCTCTTACCTGTGTCTATATCCACATGTATCCCTTGAAACAGTTAAATTTCTGATTCACGTCCAAACAGAATCTACTGCTAGATGATCCCACTAAGAGAATGGGAAAGTCACCCCCCGCCCAGCTTCCTTAGCCAGTGTGGTACAGCTGAACAGGCACAGAGGTCTTCGCCGGTTTCCATAAATTCATGGTGGCACATTCTCTAACAGACAGTGAAGGAGGCAAGAGTTGTCTCAGGAATGTTCCTAACCTTTGAGATTGATGGATGAGAAAGCCGCCCAGCCTCCTCCCCAAAACTCCCTCAAGGCCACTGTCAGACACAGAATCCTGAGCCAGAGGGACAAGGAGGTGACAGAGGTTAACTCTGATATTCTTCTGCCAGTAAACAATTCATCAATTTTATGTCTTACTTTTTTCTGATGAGGTTAGCGGTGGAGGAGAGGGAGAGTTTAATAATGGTGTGGGCGGAAGGGCAGATCTGCTTTTCAATCACAGCCACACAAAAATAGAGCAGACCTTTAGACGAATGATCAGGCCCTGGATGACTTAGAATATTCCTCACTAACCGTGTTATGGAGCCTGCATAACGATTAATCATCGTTAATTCACATTTAATAGAAATAATTAAAAAATGAACACTGGGCTACAATAATTTTCCTTGATTATAATACTTGTACAGCACTATGTAATTCTCAAGTTTGTAGCAAAGTTTCTTGGTTACACCACTTTTGTGTTTCTATCCCAAATAGGCGATCACTGCCGCTCCCCCTTGCAGAGCACTTTCCTAGAGTTGCCCTGGTCAGAAGCAGCTTGGCATCAAAACTGTGTCTGCAGCTCTCGGCACACTCCCCTTGTGGTTGATTGGTTTATGAAGAGTCAAGATGTCAGTGTCTTGATCATCCCCCAGGGACCTACAACCCTGTAAGGGTACAAAAGCATTCCCCCACAGACATTTGCTGAAGACGTAAATGAAGCTGGCCATCACAATTTGCTCTCTCTCATCTCACTATCATGCACCTTTGCCTGGAATGCCTTTCCAAATCATGCATCTTCACCTGGGTGGCTTGTCCTTACATTTCTGGGAAGCCTTCCCCAGAATCTTCCAGATCCAGTTAGCTGAGACCTTTATGACCCCTCAGCCTCAGATATTTCCCTTTACGGATAGCAGTGATGATGAATGTTGTGTTTGCTGGCTTTTATGTCCATCCTTCCCACCGGTCCCTGAGTCCCTTGAGGTGAGGGCTGTTTCCTGTTCATCTCTTTGACAAGCAGTAGACATGGAAAAGGTGTTGGTACAGTCTCTTGCACAGATGAGTCAAACCACTTATTTTTGTCCTCTGTCACATCTCTTCCCTCTCCGGGACTAGTGCCCCTAACTAAAGCAAGGATATAATAGTCACAGGAACACTTACTAAACACATATTATATGCCAGGCAGCACTTCACCATTTAAACTTTACAGCAATACTAGAATATGGATACTTTATGATCCCCAGGTTTTGATAGGAAAACTGAAGTCCATAGAGGTATGGGAACTCGACCAGTGCCCTGCAGCTAGCCAGGATTAGAACCCGGGTATGTTTCACTCAAGAGCTTAGGACCCGAACGCTCATGGCATCTTGTGTGCCCTGCCCTAAGTGAAGGTGAGACTAAGCTATCTTGAAGATCTCCGCATGATGTAGACTTCAAGAGCTGAAGAGGAGTAGAAGTGTAGAGAGAGAAAGCATGAAATGATATTTCAACTTCTCTTTCTGATTATTTGGCAAGAAGGGTGTTACTGCCAGGCTTTGAATGGAGAAAAAAAAAAATCCAAAGTGCCTTTCCAAATGTTTCAAATGTTAAGGCACCTTCATTCTAGAACCTTCTCTGCAAATCCTTATACCCACCCCCTCTGTGACCTTGGGGGCATATTTGCAGCCCTATTTCTCATTGCTTTTCCATCTGCAGCATGAAGATTTGATTAGATAAATTCATTCAACACATATTTATGGAGTATCTGTTGTGTGCACATACTGGACTCACAGCAGGACACAATACAGACATGGTCCCTCTTGGCACCTTTGATTTGTGTGGGGAGTCAGCTGTGATGTGTATGATCACACACATAATCATTAACTACCACTGTGACAAGAACACAGTGCTTGGAAAGAATAAGACAGAGGACTCTAATATCGGTTCTAAGCATTTTACATGCACCGACTAAATTAACAGTTGCATTAAGTTATGAAGTGGCTTATATTAATATCATCCTCATTGTGCAGATGAGGAAACTGAGGCTCTCAGTGGTTAAGGAATTTACCCAAGGTCACACAACTGCTAAGTGACATAACCTAAATCCAGGCAGGCTGGCTCCAGAGCCTATGTTCTTAACCACCTGGGTGTATTGCTTTGAGGGCATCTAAAACAGCATTTGATCCACTCCGGGAGTTGAGAAAGTCTTCCTTGGGGAAAGTGGAAGATGTGAAGCAGTTTAGTAGGTGGAGAGCAGGGAGAAGAGTGTTCTGCCAGAGGGAACAGTACATGAGAAGGCTCCAGGCAGAATGAGGCACAACTATGCCAGAGACGGGTACAGAGAAGCTCTAACGAGCTGTGGTTTCCAAGGTCCTACCATCTGGACCCATTTTCTGGATCTTCCAATCACTTTTTCAAGAAAGCTTCAGAGAAATTCATGCTGTGGTTCTGTGCACTGTCCCTGCCCAGCTCCATCCCCCTCTTTCTGATGAAAGACCCTACTTCAAATCGCATGACATATGACAACCAGCAACCCACTGGGCTTGCCAAGAGGAAAGACCCAAGTCCTATAATACCTGATACCCTTTCACCCTCGTTTCCCTCCTCACAATCCTTTCCATTGATATAATTGGTAAAGCATTCTCAATGTCAGGTTCAAAGAGAGGTGGGACTCCATTTATTTGGTGGATTTCTTTGACACATACCATCCACTTAAACACTACCTACCACTGCTTACCTGGCATTCAAAACCCCTTGGAGTCTGGTTGTTCTTTGTCTTTAAAGGTCATCTTCAATGATTTCCACCCACCAGCATGGTCTTCTTGTTGCTGGTAAATAGGCATCAGTTGTTACCTGTGTGGAATTTCTCACCTGAGATGTATCCCCTATTCCTCTACTCCCCTTTAAAGATGTAACTCTCACTTGACTTTCTTCCTGAAGTCCTTCCTGATCACTTATCCCCCAAAACTGTTGCTTCGATTCACTCTTACATTGCTTTCCATCTACAGCCTGCCTGTAATCCTTCTTTCCCTAAACCACTGTTTCTCAAAATGTGAGTCCTGGATCATCTACATCAGAATCACCTGGGGCTTCCACTAAAAATATGGTTTCTGGTTCCCCACCTAATCTCTCTACATCAATCTCTGAGGACTGATGGGGTGGGAGAGAGCTGGAATTGGCATTTCAACCACTCTTTTAAACCAATCACACTGATGTTTAAGAACCACTGCTCTAACCAAATAGCTTTCTTCTTGGATTAATTTTAATTCTCCTGAGAGTCCTTTCAGAAATCAATTTAGGAGAATTTTATCCTCCTTGAGAGAATGAATTAAGCCTTCTTTATTTTCAAGCATTTGTCAGTGACTGGTTAGTACTCTCTGGGATGATTTGAGACTCCAGCCTATCTTCTCCAACACCACAGCCACTACCCTGTCCAGGCCACTGTCTATGCTCATGGGGATTATCATACAGAACTTTCAAACTCCTCAGGCCTCCAGTCTATGGTTCTGGAATGCATCCTGTGCCATTCTGCTTGAGTGTTATCCCACAAAAGAGCCTGTGAGGCATCACTCTCTGCTATGATCTCTCCTATAGGATGAGCTCTCTAACCCTCCTCTACACAGATATGACCTCTTGCAGCTTGGACATAGGATGAATTTCCAGCTTTATTCCCACCATCACTCCAGCCAATGTTCCCACGTAAGTCTTGTCAAATGCTGTTACTACTATCTGGGGTAGACCTGACCATGTAGAAAACTATTATTCACCTTTTATTTTTTTTAAAAGATTTTATTTATTTATTTGTTAGAGAGAGAGAGCGAGCACAGGCAGACAGAGTGGCAGGCAGAGGCAGAGGGAGAAGCAGGCTCCCCGCTGAGCAAGGAGCCCGATGTGGGACTC
>ML100896.1:0-11044 GCA_003697995.1 Taxidea taxus jeffersonii | reverse complement strand
ACTATGAGTTTCTCTAGCATTTTGGCTACCCTAAGAAGCACTGACTTCAGCCTGCTCTAAAGCTAAAAACCACAAAAACAAATACTTTATCTCATGCCATCCACTTCTTCCAAGTTTGACTGTTTCACAAAGTCTGCCTATTTTTGTTCCCCTTCCAAAACCTTTGGAGTTAAGAGCTATTATCTATAGGAGAGTCAGAACCATCCATCATCATCAGATTATTACATTCTTTTTTTTTATTTAAGCTTTTTTATTTAAACATATAATGTAACATTCTTTTTTTAAAAAAGATTTTATTTATGTATTTGACAGAGAGAGCACAAGCAGGGGGAGTGGAGAGGGCAAAGCAGGCTCCCTGCTGAGCTGGGAGTCCAGATATGGGGCTCAATCCCAGGGTCCTAGGATCATGATCTGAGCCAAAGGCAGACGCTTATCCAACTGAGCCACCCAAGAGCCCCTATTATTACTTTTTTGAAGGGTTTGTAGTTTTTTTTATCTCTGAAGAAACATTATTGGTATCTGAGTCTGCTTTTATAAGATTCAAAGAAGAGTACTATACACCAGGCATGGTAACAGGTTGTGTGTGTGTGTGGGGGGGTTATTTATAATTCACAATCTTTGAGATTGATACTTGTGTCTCTATTTAAAGATAAGCAAAGCCACCTAGGCTGGAAATTTGGGTGAACTGAGTTCCAACCTGATCCAGGGCAGGACTGAATGGGCTTTCTGAAAAGATGCCTGGGCATTCTTTACTATAATCACTTTGTCAATGAACGCCAAAGAAACATCCCACGTGTGCAGAAATGGTCCAGGTAACTGAAATTGTTATGGGTCCTGTGTTTTGGGAGGATGGGAGTTGAACTGTCCACTTCCTCATTTGACCAGATTATTGCCTCATTTTGAATTGCCATGTCTGTGAACTATCCCAGAGGATGCTCCATATAGAGAACTCAGATCTTTGATCAATGGTTGAGACACTGAAGTCAGCTTATAAGGTAAAAATCATATAACATGGAACCATTGTAGAGAACCACACACCTCTTCTCTATCAGTCTAATATGGGCCAGATTTTAGCCCAGTCTTATAACAGATGATCTTTTCTTCATTTGGTAAAATAACCGACATATTAGTTAGGGCTAGCAAGACTAGCTGCTGTAACAAATAAACCCCAAATCACAATGACTTAGAGCAGTAAAATTCATATCTTGCTCGTAAAATGTCGACTGCAGACATTCCCATGCAACAGACAACCTTCCTCGTGGCCATTCAGGCATGTAAAGCCTTTCTTCCTGGAGACTCTGCCAGGAGCTTTGGGCCCTGGAGTTCTCTGATGTGTGCTCATCATCCACGTGGAAGACAAGCAAAGAGAAAATATGGAGGATCACATAGGGCTTTACGTGGTTTGGGCCTGAAAGTGGCACAGTCATGGACAGAAGTCAGTGTGTACGTCACTGCCAGGGAGGCTGGGACATGTAGTCTAACTCTGTGCCCAGGAGGAAAAGGAAATAATGAATACCCAGAATTCTTCACCACAGTTGTCTTACACCGTGATCTAAATTACCTCAGTGAGGGGGGCGCCTGGGTGGCTCAGGGGATTAAGCCTCCACCTTCGGCTCAGGTCATGATCCTGGGGTCCTGGGATCGAGCTGCACATTGGGCTCCCTGATCAGCGGGAAGCCTTCTTCCCCCTCTCCCACTCCCCCTGCTTGTGTTCCCTCTCTGGCTGTCTCTCTGTGTCAAATAAGCAAATAAAACCTTTAAAAATAAAAATAAATATAAATAAATTCCCTCAGTGGAGTAAGATGAGCACACTTCAAGACATATGAGAGGACCCAGACTGACTAAGGAGGCAGTAATTACTTGTGGCTGGTTGCTTGGTGGATACTCATCTGGTAGAACGTTAAGGCAAATCGGCTGAATTATTTAACTTTCTTTTTTCCCTTATCTGAGCTTGTGTAGTGAATCCATATAACTTAAATATGCATCTGATGGGAGTCAACTAGGTGCATCTTATCCATTCTGCCTGACACAATGCCTGAGAGGTAAAGGATGCTCAAGTAGGTATTTACTGAATAAAGGAATGGAGGAAGGAGGAGCAGGAAGGAAAGGAGGAGGAGAAAAGAAGGACAAGAAGGGAAGGAAGGAAGGAAGGAAGGAAGGAAGGAAGGGAAGAAGGGGGGGGGGGGGGGAGGAAGGAAGGGAGGGAGGAAGGAAGGTCAGTGGTAATACACATCCTATGAAGCTGCAGGGACCACAAGCCTATGTTAGCAAAAGATATCATTTGTCCATGAACCAAGGTGACAAAGTGGAGGGTAACATAAGTCCTATCACCTGGAGAACCACTCACTCAGGAAATATAAACCGTTATCCTTCCCCTGCCCTGCACCCCAGTGCATACCCCACATCTTCTACCTTGGTTCTCTTCTGAGATCTATCAGGCCAACTTCTGTTTGAGTAAAGATAAAGCAACAATAAAAGAAAAGAAACATTCCTGTGAACTAATCAAAAGCTTTAATCACTTCTCCCTGTTTCCTTCTGTCCCCTGGAGAGAAAGAGGGAGGGCTTCCATTCAGAGAGCTCGTTTTCCTGAGTGGGCCCTGATAAAGGACAGAACATTAGGTTTTTTTTCTTCTAAGGGAACATGGCACTGCTTTTAGAATCCATTGGGACATTTTGGAACACAAACAACAGCGGAAGGCACTCGTGTGGTGATAATTTAATGTAATTCCAATGTCAGCGACGCGCCATGATGGTCTAGTCAGCTTGCCTGGAGGCGGTTGCTTTTGTGCCTTCCCTGGGAGAGTGGGTGTGCGTACACTCAGACACCAGCCCAGCACCCTCACACACGGTTCCTCTCTTCCCATCCCCTTTCCCACAGTGGTTTTCTGATTCCACTCCAAAGGACTCCTGGGGAAACAAAAGACATTGGAAATTTTTCTGAATTCCTAATCAGAAGGGAGTGTCCATAAACCCACATGCATTTTGGAGCTTGGCCTGGATTATTTTGCAATATTTTAAGTTAATTATCCCAACACTCAACATGGATGATTTTTGAATGAAAATCCCAAGTTCAGGCATCTCTCGAAAAATCAGAAGGGTTGACAACACAGGACTCACATTCCCACAGTCTTAGCAGTTGGCTGGTGTTCAGTACCAGAGTGTGTCCCCTAGTCTGATCTGGGTTCCCTGGCATGCCATGGCCCTACCTGGTCCACTTCACTCATTTCCAGTTCCGACCATTTCCATGGGCATCTGATCTCATCAATCCTGCCTGTAAGTCTTAGATTCCCACAAGCCCTGTCCTCCCCCATAGACTTGCCTTGGTCTCTCCATTTCTTGTAGAAGAAAACCACAGAAGCCAACCAGGTCTGTACTGTTGTATTGGAAATTTCCATCCCATAGATGCATGAACCGGTTCAAGACATTTTTTTTTCATTCAAGAGGTTTTGCCACCATCAATTTGCAACCCTGCCAAGACATCTAGTTGATAGAGTCTGTTGGAATGGGATTGGGCTCTTAGTGGCATTGGCCAAACTCTGACATTTTCCTGAAGAATAATGCCATCTGGAAACAAGGGTATGGACAAGAAGGTAACCCAACCCCTTCCTGTCCTAGATCCAGAGCCCAGAGGATAGTCTGAAGGAAGGAAGACCAGCCCTGCCTACCTGGCAGATACTGCTGGTATGGGTCACACAGGCTAGAGCAGCAACCATACTTCTATAAAACTTCATGCAAAAAAAAAAAAAAAAAAAAAGCCATGAAAGTGATTCGGTCCAGAGGTTTTTCTATCAGGATCTGATGGAAATTGGAAAAGTGGATGGTGAGCCTGGGGGGAGAGGGGGCTGCTGTTTGAGCTCTCTGTTGCATTCATCAAATATTTATCAAAAGCTGTTTTGTGACAGGCAGGAAATGGAGAGCAAAAGAAGACACAGAAACCATGCCCTCACAAAGGAAGTCAGCCAGAAGCGAGAGAAGGGCATGGGGCCGTGCCCTTGTGTCCCAGGGATCCCAGCCTGGGCTTGGTGGCTGGGAAAGACTTCCTGGTGAAATCATAAAATCTGAGGGGCGAAGCCAAACTGATGAGGTGAAGGGGAGCAGGGGGAGCATATGTCAGAGAAAAAGGACAGCAGACTCAAGAGCCCTGGGACAGGAGGACTCGTGAGTCGCACACAGAATTAGAAACAGGTCAGTGGGCTGAGGTAAAATGGGGAATGGGGAGGTTTCCAGCCATGCAGCGCCCTTTAGATCATAGTGTGGGACCTAGCCTTTATCCTAAGAAAAATGTAAAGCTGTTATAGCCCCGTGGAGTCAACCTGACACTGTACAAGGCACAGAGACAGTGCAGGGCCTCTAGGATAATGGTCTCTACCTACACTTTGCCTGGATCCAGTTGTGCTCACTGTAATATTAAGGACCAAGAATGACACTGCAAGAGACAGTGATGACCATGGGGGGGTCAGTGATCAAGCAGAGCATTGAAGGAATGCTCACTTAAATTAAGAGAGGGGCTTTGGGGTAAACTTTATTTAAAACCGAGCTGTGCATTCTTAGGCAGTCCACTTCACCTCTCTGAGCTCGGTTTCTTCATCTGAAAAACAGAAGCAGCAATAACGCCTGCCTCACAGAGATGTGCCTAGGATTAAATGTGCTGATAATGTGTGTGAAGCACTTAGTATGGGGCCTGGCACTTGGGGAAGAACCAATAAATGTTAGCTATTCTTAGCTATTCCTGTCTACACCCATTTCCCCAGATAGGCTGCAGAACGTTGGATTCAAGGTTATGAATTCCCTGGTGGAAAAAAGAGAGGAATCGGAACTTAAAGTCCTGGAGAAGCCAGAACTGTACAAAGCATGGATATTATGTGGGTTATTATATGTGAGAATTCACTGGCTGTGGCTCAGGTGGAACTCCAGGAAGGAAGCAGCTTGCCCAAAGGAAAGGTGTGAACAGGCAACAGTACCTGTTTTCAACAAGCCTCCGCAAAGACGCTTGGAACCAGTAGGCCCAGATTTGGAGGGAAAGGGGTGGGTGGCCTGCGGTTAGAAAGTGACCCAAAGAAGAGAAAATGTAGACCATAGCATCAGGTTTGGGGGACAGACAGGATGTCGGGGAGGGGCATTAACACTGATGAGCATCATATGCCTGGAGGTCATGAGCCTGGGTCCTGGATCCACTTCTCTTCTTCTCTCTTGCTGTGTGCCCTTTGGCTAGTCATTTCTCTTTTTGGACTTCCATTGGAAGAGGAAGGGTTTTTTAAATTAGGTCACCTGTGAGATTATTTTGCTGGCTAACCTAGCCATCTAGATAAGACTGGTTCTCACAATCTGGACAGGACCTAGACTGATCTGTTAAGCTCAACATCCCAAGGATGGATGGACACAGACTTCCGGTATACGGCAGATGGTGGCTGAGGACCCAGGGCTATGCAGTAAAAGGACGTTGTCTTGAATCCTGGCCCTATCACTTGCTGGCTCTGTGGCTTTCCTATCTGTGCCTCAGTTTCCTCAGCTGTAAAAGAGTTCATCAACTCTAAGATCACATTAACTGTAAGATACCTGACATTTTATGGTCCATGAAGCCAGAAAAATATGCCACCAATAAGACTGACATACTGTGCAACTGGGTTTCAGAAAAGGCAGCTCACTCAGAGATTTAAAATGTGTCTGGGGTGCCTGGTGGGCTCAGTCAGTAGAGCGTGTGACTCTTGATCTCAGGGTTGTGAGTTCGAGCCCCACGTTGGGTGTGGAGATTACTTAAAAAGAAAATCTTCTATTTTTTTAAATAATAAAATACTTTATTTTTTATTTTGCATTTAATAAAATGTATCTAAATATAAATCAACCTGTGCATGAGAATCAGTGAAATAAATGCCTGGCATGTAACTAGTGCTCAGTGTATTAGTTAGACAGGCACTAAACAAGAGTTGATTGAACTAAAGATATGGTTATCAGGTGATACATACTTTTTAAAGGAGGAGAGAAATGTGGTTCAAGAAAAATGTTTCTCCAACCTGAACTTTCACCAATTTTTACACAGGAGGTACTTGGTTAGAAGGAAGAACTGACTTATAGGTCTTGTAAATATGTCATAATTTTTTAAATTTATTTTTTAATGTGTAATGTTAAATTAGGTAATCATTCAGTTCGCTTCTGGCCTAAGGTACAGTTTTATGTTCTCTTGGTGAAGCCCTGGTTTTCTTTTCCCTTGCCGAGGGAGCTCTCTCCATGGACTACACCCGCCATCTTGGAATGGCAAACCAAAATGGCAGAGGCAGTTCTTCCTGTTCTCAAAAGAAAACTGGCCCCTTATTGGAAGAGATAGAAGAAAAGAAGAGGAAAAAAAAAATCCAAAAAGGAAGTTGGAGAGCAAGTGTGTGATAGTTTGGAAGGAGGGGGGAAAAAAAGAACCAAAAAGAAACCCATAAAGCAGTAAATGAATGAATAAAAAGAATGCCCCAGGCCTTTATTTCTCAGCCTGAAACTTGCGTGCCAGCAGCTTGTACTGGGCTTTGGATCAAATTTTCAATTCCAATGCCTTGTCAGGGATCATTTTAAATGCGTTCACCTCTGGGAAGCAGGGCCATTCGGTGAGCAGGGATCTGAGGAGAGGTGGAGGGCATCTTGTCTGATTAGCTGGGTCTTATCTGCAGAGCCGAGTGAACGGTCTAATGCGATAAGCGAGCTTTGCGAGGCGCTGAACCATCCCGACTTCTCCCTGACAGAGGCAAAGCTGAGGTCCCGGCTGCTCCTTATCAAGTGACAGGAGCACTTGGTGAAGCCACAGAAATTGGATTTGAGTGATTCCTATCCTCCTTCCTCCCCACCCCCAACCCAGAGCGTTCTGATCATCCACCAAGTTAAAGGGACAGCTCTGGTCTGGAACGATGCCCAGAGAGGAGGAGACAAAAAGCCGGGGGAGACCTGGGACCTTGCCGAGGACTCATAGTCGTTTGGTCGGTGGGTTGGTGGAGGGGCTGGAAATGGACCCAGGTCTTTTGTCTATGTCAGTCTTTCCACTGAAGAATTTTGTCTTAGAATTTTTCCAGGGAAATCGCTCTACCACCGAGGCCACAGCTGAACCATCCCCAAGGTGGTGGATGTTGATTTCTGGTCCTCAAGCATGATGCAGAAGACAGTGGCATTGTCGGGGCACCTGGGTGGCTCATCGGGTTAAAGCCTCTGCCTTCAGTTCAGGTCATGATCCCAAGGTCCTGGGACGGAGCCCCACATCAGGCTCTCTGCTCAGTGGGGAGCCTGCTTCCCCCTCTCTCTGCCTCCCTCTCTGCCTACTTGTGATCTCTGTCTGTCAAATAAATAAATGAAATCTTAAAAAAAAAAAAAGACAGTGGCATTGTCCTTCATGCAAATAAAACCAACCTGACCACAGTAATAATAACAGTCATGACTTACAGGCACCATGCTATTAATTTTCATTAAATTCATACAACCACCCCATGCGGTAGTCCCCATTGCAGCTGGCTTAGGGAGGGAAAGTCCCTTGTTCAAGGCCATACCACCAGCAGGTATGTGGTCATGAGTGGCCTGCCGCCCCCCCCCAACATCCCGTGTCTGATGTCAGAGCCAGAGCTCTTAACCACTGGGCTTTCCTGCCTGCCCAAAGGAGTAAATGGGCAGACCAGGGATTTGAACCCAGTACTCCTGACTCTTAGCCCGTTACTCTTCTAACTAATGACGATTTTAGTAACTCAATAATGAGATAGTAACTCAATAATCATGATCTCCTTGCTCTCCCCAACAGCCCAATGAACTGGCATCACGACCCACACTCACCCAGGGTCACACTGCTAGTAAATAGCATAGCTTGGACGACTCAAAACCTCCCCCTCCTACCATTCCCAGCCACCACAGCAATATGTCAAAACCAGCCTGAATATGCCAGCCCACTGCTCACAGCCCACCCACCCTTAAAACCAAACCCACACTTGACCTTAGGACTTACAAGGCAAGCACGATCCAGCCCATTTGCATTGCTGATGGCCTTTTGTCCCTCATGGCTTGGGCCATGCTGGCCTCCTTATCACTCCTCCAACCAAAGGGTCTTTGCACATGTTTTGGCCTCACTAACTTCTACTTCTCCTGCAGATCTCAATCTAAGTATCTCTGCAGAGAGCTCTCTCTCTCTCTTCCTCTGGGGGTAAGCATCCTTTCGTGATCCCACATTCGTGATGTGACTACTTAACTATATAAAGAGTTATGTCCCCATTCATCCATGCCCTGTCTGTGTGGCCATGAGCCAATCTCCTTCCCAGTCTGGGCCTCACTCTCCTAACCTGTAAAACGGATGACAAGATCCCAAGTCTCATCCAAAATAGGCTCTGGGACCCAAAGTGGGCCTACCAAATATAAGGCAGTCTTCATGTCTCAATGGGAATTCTCCTGCCTAAGGGATTTACACTTAGTCCTGCCATGGAAAAGCTTCTAAAACCCCCTTGCCACCTCCTGTGATGGAAAGCCACATGCCTGGCTTTACTCAGAAGAGGTGAATTGATTCTGAATTTGGAAGGCATTCTAAGGCCAGTGCCGACAAGAAATGAACACAGTCCTTTGCTCCTTCTTCAAATGTTTCCTGGAGACTGTTCCCTGTCCAGCCAGCCTCCTGGGTGCTGGGGAGCAGTAGCAAATTAGACAGTCTCCCTGCCTCTTAGGAATGCACAGATGAGTAGGGAAGCAGATGCCTCAGGTAGAGAGAATGGGAAGCCATGTCTTCCATTTGCCAAGGGCATGTTATGTTTCAGGCTGGTGCGATGCATTTTATTTTATTTTTATTTTTTTTAAAGATTTTATTTATTTATTTGACAGACAGAGATCACAAGTAGGCAGAGTGGCGGGGGGAAGCAGGCTCCCTGCTGAGCAGAGAGCCCGATGCGGGGCTCGATCCCAGGACTCTGGGATCATGACCTGAGCTGAAGGCAGAGGCTTTAACCCACTGAGCCACCCAGGCGCCCCGCGATGCATTTTATAAATGACATTTCATGATCCCTTTTCAATCCCAGCCAAAGCACCCTGAAGTGCTGGTCATATCCCTGTTTCACAGATGCAACATTTGAGGCAAGAGAGGTGAAGTGTCCCCATGAAGAGCAGTGAGGTTTCTTTGCAAAATCTATCGCCCGGCTGCAGCCAGAATTCTCCTGGCCCTTGAGGAGGGCGGCATGCTATAATATTGGAAAGTCCTGGGTGGAGTCCTCACTCTGACACCAGTTAACACATGATGTCTCCCAGCCTCTGTCCCCTGAGCTGGCAGAGTAGGGATGGCATCACCTCCCTCACAGGGTGGTTTTCACGTTTAAGTAAAACAAATTTTGTGATTATTCCCAGCTCCTTTCCATAGAAGATGCAGGGGGAAAAAAATGTACGTGTTCCTTGCTCCTAGCAAATATCAGTAGGAAAGCAGGTGGGATGGGAGTACTCCCACAATGGGAACATAAACAAGATCTATGGAGCCCTGTGTGCCTTTTCGACAAAATCTGTTCTATATACGGACTGTTTGGAAAAATTAAGAAAATTAGAACTTGTCATTGAGCAAACGACTTGCTACTTTATTTTCCATATGGACGGTTGTCTCGGATGCTGAGAACCTTCCGTATGTGAATCCATCTCCTCTGAGCCCAGGGAATCTACGTAAGCCAGTAATTTACTACTTTCTAAAGACATTTTTCTTAATCTCATGCCATGAGGAAAACCAATAAAAACAACCAAGCGGAAGCCCAAGGAGAACTCATTAAAGCTTCTGGCTATGTGAATAGGGCACACTTGGCCTCAGCAACAAAGAGGGACACGCAGTACCTGGTGACAGCAATTATAACAATAAAAAGAACAGTGTTTGTCTACCAGGGCACCAAGTGGGTAAGGAAGTGGCTGGGCAGGGGCATGGTGATTACCAGTGAGCTTTGATGGCAGAATTAAGCCTCACTGGAAGTGGAAAGCTCATGGACCTGGAGTGTGACAGCTCTGCTTAAAACATGGGTGTGTCATCTTCTTGGTGTGGGACCATGGGCAAGTGGCTCTACCTTTCTGGGCCACTGATGCCATATCTAAAAATTGGAAATCATCATACGTTTATTCATTCATTCAACAAATAGTTACTGATCACCTGCTATGTAGCAGGCACTGTTTTAGGCCCTGGGGCAGTAGCAGTGAATGAGACTGATAAACCACCAGTGAAGCTGAAATTTTCAGAGTTGTAAGTCAGACACAGTAATAATGATGAACCCGCCACTGACCCTATCCTCCTTAATCTCCCCATATCCCTTTGAGGCAGACAGGGCAGCTATTGTATTCCCACTGTACAGATGAGGACACCCAGCATCAGGTCACAGGCTAGCTCTTCCCACTCTACCACCTGCCTCGGATGAACCAGATCTTCTTGCCAGGTGAGATCATGGGATGGGTATGGCACAGGCATCATTCTCAGTCTGGAATTCATCCCCCTGAAGCCACCATTGATAGCACCTGCAGGATCTGCCATGGCAGTTGCCATGTAGTCCCATAATCCTCTGCCTACTTCTCCCCAATTAGGTTGTGAGCTCTTCCAGGGCAGGGGCCATATATCCCCAGGGTTTAGCATATAGTCTAGCACTGGGTAAGCTCTCGGGAATGCATGTTGAATAGAAGAATGGATGAATGAGGAAGGAGGGAAAGAAGGAGAAGAGAGAGAGAATGAAAGAAGAGGGGTAGGGAAAGGGAATGTCTGGCTTGTGCAATAAATACAGAATGGGTGAGTGGATGGATGGATGAATGGATGGATAGATGGATGGATGGTAGATGGGTGGACAGAGAGGTGGATGGATGCATGGATAGATGGACAGATGGATGGATGGATGGATGAATGAATGGTTGGATGGACAGAATGGATGGTGGATGGATGAATGGATGGGTAGATGGACGGACACACAGATGGATGGATAGATGGATGGACGATGTGTGGATAGATGGATGAATGGATGGGTGGATGGTAGATGGATGGACAGACAGGTGTATGGATAGATGGATGGACGATGTGTGGGATGATGGTTGAATGGACAGA